>CAVNYN010269162.1:0-23208 GCA_963692815.1 Nyctanthes arbor-tristis
TATTTTTTCAAGAAAACATAGATCTAAATCTCATACATTGTGCAATTCAAAAGCACACCATATTAAATTAGAATATGATAAGATCATATTGTGTTCTTCAGAAATCACAACGCATTAATCTTAATAATCTTCAGGACTATTAAGAATTAGAGAATCATATTTCTTCAGGAATTACGACAAATATTATATGACTTTTCTAAAGCCAGCCATATTCTTCTGGAATATGAGATGTAATTGGTGATTTTTCAAGAACCACAAGAATAATATATGCTAAGACTCTTCAAGAGCCAATCATATTATTCTGGAATATGGAGCGTAAATTGTGATTCTTCATTGCTCACGAAATACAATATCTAATCCACAATGATCTTCAGGGTTATTAATCAATTGTTGAACGATCGTGTTTCTTCAAGAAACCATGATAAGTATGAGTTCATTAGACGAATCCACGTTAAATATGAACTGATAATCAGTAATTGGATTATTAATAATAATTATCTAAACATGACAACCAAAAATCTATGATGCACAATATATCAATCCTTTATACAATGAGAGAAATATAAGAAAAAGACAAAATCAATAGATGGAAATGGTGGTAGATGCTTGAAGAAAAGAAACGAGACCACCACGAATTTTCTTAATTGCTTGTAAAAGAATTGTCAAAACTCTAAACCATGGATGAAGCAAAAACTTTTAGATAAAATTTAAAGGAAAAAGTTTTTTGAGCTTCTCGTACTGATAACGTATTATAAAAACTAGAAGAAAGAATAGAAAATAGAGATAAAAGTTGAAGAGAAAACTCATAAATTGTGTTTTCATTCACAACACATGATGTTTATTTAGTCCAAGAAAGACTTGGAGCACAAGTCAACTAACTTGGAGTCGTGGTTAAGAAAACTAAGAGCGGCTTAAAGGGTACAATTGTCGTTCACTAAATACAATAATTATTTACAACAGGAAATTTATTTATTTATTTTTTGGTGCCATCATTGCTCAATGCGTTTCCTTTAACTCCAGATCTATAAAATATTAATTTGAAAAGACTGAGTATTTCATAGAAATACTCAGTAGGCTAGGCGCAATATTAACCAATATGTGCTACAAACATACACATAAAAATCCAATTCACATCTCATAAGTCTCAAATAGTCTTTACTCGAAAACAAGTATCGTATGATAAATGCAGGTTTCCTACTCTCGTCTCACGCTTTAAGGTATATAAAATGCTAGCGCATAGTAACATGATAGCATGTATGCAAAAATCTATAGCGGTAAAGCATATGCAAAAGTCTTCTCTCATCTCGTCTCATTTCATGCATAAAGCAATTAAGCTCATGAAAATAACATACAAGAGCATAAATCACATCTCTATATGCATATTAATAGAATAACCAATTAATATTTTCGCTACTTTTGGGAAAATATCTTTAGAAAAGAGTCTACCTCAAGTTTCTTTGAGTCAGCTAATCGGCAAAAGCCTACTCACTTTGTTCTTCACTCCTCATCTATAAAAGAATACAAAATTCAAATTAATGTTTTTTTGAGAAATGAGCTATTATATAAGAGGAAATATTTTTTTTAAAAACAAGTTATAATAAAATAACTATATGAAATGCTTAAGGGTGTAGTTTGTAGTGTGGCTAATACCCAAAAGTTATGGAAAACTAGAAATCAAAGATTAAATTTAGGCATAAAAATACATGAATTTATTTAAACTAATTTAGAAGTCCTTAAAAATTCAATAATCCAAAAATTTAGAATTCAAATGACTGTAGTCATTAAATCTCATATTTAATGGAAACTAGAGCTTTAATCTAAAATAAACATAAACTAAAGTTAAGATCCTATAAATTTTCAAAACTAATTTGGAAG
This sequence comes from Nyctanthes arbor-tristis, assembly GCA_963692815.1. Classification (NCBI taxonomy): domain Eukaryota; kingdom Viridiplantae; phylum Streptophyta; class Magnoliopsida; order Lamiales; family Oleaceae; genus Nyctanthes; species Nyctanthes arbor-tristis. The sequence continues at coordinate 1,876 of CAVNYN010269162.1, forward strand.
AATCCCAAAATAAGAGACTAAATTAATTGAAAGTAAAAGTTTATAGGCTAAAATAAATATAATGCAAGTTTTTGGGCCATCTGAATGGATTAAAATTTTGATTGCCAAAGGTAAGCAAATCAGAAGTTTGTTTGCTTACTTAAACAAAATAGAAAAACTTGGGGTTTAAATGAAACTTGTTAAAATTTTGGGGGCTGAAATTAAGATATTAAAAATTATTATATTTACTCCTCAACCCCCTTTCTTGTTTGAACTGTAGGAGCTCAAAAAGGGAGAGGAGCAATGCCGGATTATCACCATTCCACCGAGTGCCATGCCAAAAAACAACGCCTTTCCTCCACACAACGACATTGGCCGCAGAGGAACAATTTTGGCATAAGCATGGCATGAGATGGAGTAAATCGAGCTGAGCATGATAGTTGCTCAATCAAGAATGTATCCCGTTGATTCAAAAAATCTTCCGAAATCTCTATATAAAAACAAAGGTAAAGTATCGGGCTCAGTTCCTAGTTGTGAAATTGGTTGAAAGAGTTAATTTTTGTGGTGTAAATATGGTGGTCGTGTTGTATGGCAGTGGTGGTCGGCGGTCAAAGTGGCTCACGGTGGTGATTATGTGGGTGTTTTGGAGCAAGAAAGATGGTCTTCCATTTCCTTCTGCTCAGTTTGTGTAAAGGCATACATGGATGTTGAATATGTAAGAAATTGTTTTGGTTTGTATAAAAATAGGGTGTATGTATGTGATAAATTAGAAATTTTCCATGAAATCTTCTGTTAGTGTATATGGAATGGATTTGCAAGGGAATGTAACCGTGTATGTGTGTCTTTGATTAAATTGTAAAAAGGAAGGGATTTCACTAGCTTAGTCAAGTATGTGTATGCTTGGAATTGAAGTTGGAATTGAAGTGTAAAGATAAATCTTTTCTTTGCATTTGAATGATGAAGATGATGGTGATTAATCTATGGTGTTGAATAAGAAAAATAGAGATAAAAGTGATGTAGTGAGAAAGAGCTAGTTTACCTACGAAATTTGCTAGGGTTGCCAAATGAGAAAGATTGAAGAAAATGGCATTTATACACTATAAGGAGATGAAAGTTTTTTTGGTGAAAAATCTAAGAAGTTATTGCTTGGGGCCAAAGTTTAGTTGCTTAAGTCCAAGAGTTCTCTTATGGGCTACAATGGATTAAGGCCATCATGTGTTAAAGTTTGCCCAACAATTAAAATAAAAATAATAATTAAAGAAATTGTATATATATATATATATAATTAAACTAGATTAAGGAATTAAAATTTGAAGAAATTGGTAGCGGCACGACTTAAGAATTTGAAATTTTAAAATTTATGGTTTTAAAGTTATCGGGTAGCTATAAATTTCGTCAATGCAAATATAACGCGTATCTCGTGGAGATTTTTTTCTCTAAGGATGTTACAAGACTTAAGAAAAACTTCAGGGTACATCCTATACATCTGTCTAAAATGCGTAGGATCTTCGTTTAATATTTTATTTATGTAATCATATCCAATAATACTTATTGGTCTTTGAATAGGATGTTCAATATACTCTCCCCCATGCATAAACACTATTAAATCATTTAACACTTGAAGTATTGTTTGAAGTGCTAATAAAACTAACTTGAGAGCCTCATAGAATTCTTCTTCAAATTCTTGTCTTATTCCACCTTCCATTTTTTCTCCAACTTAGAAAAACATTTATATGTCGTTATCATAATATAAAATACATAAAAAGAGTCCAACCATTAAAACTGCAGATTGGATTAGACAAAAAGAATCCAACCACTAAAACTGCAGGTTGAATTTGTAATGGTTATTATGTTGGAAAAGATTAAAAATAACCTTTCTCATCATTATCCCAAAGATTTTTTTTTCTTTTATATTTCTGGGTACTATTTTATTCTATCTATCAAATTTACTATTGATATAAACCAAAATAACTTTTCTTGGAATCTTCACTCTTATTTATATGAGTTCACCTTCACATTACACATCTTCAATTATATCCAAAAACTATATAATAAAGTCATTGCAGATGAACTTTGCCAATTTCTGTAACCAGAGCACAAAATCAAGGCAAATCAAGCAAATACATATAAAACTCATAAGAACACTTCATTACATCCATAGAACATAAACAATGCAATAGATATTTATCAAATTACCCAAATCCACATGAAAAACAATAATAATAACCCGTAGTAGAAATTTCATACCAAAGTAACAACTAAAAATAAAGGTTCAGCAACAAATTAAAAAAATAAAATTTTTTGTGACAAGAAAAGACGGTAAATTATCTTAAATTAAGCAAAGACTTATTTCGCATTATACTTTATCCACTCTTGATGCTCTTGAAGTGACATTTTCAGGAAAGCTTCTTTCATTCGAAACTTATGGATGAATGCAGGTGCTTTATAACGTGTGCGATCATCTAAATTTGCAGTCTCTTTGATCGCATTCCATATATTATTGTTGTCTTCCGCTTCCTTTTTCTCTATTTTGTATTTCTCTCTTTTTCTTTCCCTATTTTCTATCAACCTTAGCATTCCTCAAATGTCAGTTGCAATTTTAGCAATAAAATCCATGCACTAGCAATCTTCACTTGAAAGTCAGCTTTAGACATATTGTTAGTTGACTTATAACCCCTTTCATGTTCATTTCTAGTTCCTTTTTTTGAACCATTATTTCCTGAGAGAGCTTCCGTACCAGTTTCCACTATAGGAAGGGAAGTAGTGTAATTTTCATTTGATGGAATATTGTTTGATTGTACTTTATGGGTTGGGATGTACACCTCATGAAACTCATCAAATATGTGGTCTTCTATTGAAGCGTGGGTTGTAGCGACCTGATTACCAGACCTTCTGTGATGAGCTGGTGATGCAAGGAGAGGCAACTGTGCCAATACCCGTCATCGAACCAATGCAGGAAGTTGTGGATGAGGAGGTGATAGCGCTAGATAAGGACCATAAGGTGTCTAATGCAGAGTCTGGGATGTATGGACCTTATGAGTATACCCCAGGTACACCACAAGGCAGAAACACCCCTACTTATACCCCAGCACACCACCAGCAGGTAATGGGGGAAATGGATGGTTAGATGAGTAGCGTAGCAGATATACAGATGGAAAATATAATTTATCATAGCATTTATTTCAATTTACAGTTTTATTCATTCATTTAAGACGTTTTGTACTCATTTAAAGGATATTCAATGATTAATGAAATAAAGTTTCCGTCTAGCCTTATTGATGATGAATGGTTTTACTTGTTACGTTTGAATGTTTGTGTTATAGTTTGATAACAATGGAGATAAACTCGTTTTGAATTCCTGTGTAAAGGAAATGGCATGAGAAAATGCACAAGCCAACCTGATGAGGGATTTACTCCAAGCAGTGCAAGACCTCAGACAAAGTGCTCTTACAGCTTAAGCTACCCCACCCTAGTCCATTGTCGAGCAGTTCCATAGGAGCAGGCCACCAAGTTTGATGGTGGCAATAATCCTTTTGCCACGGAAAAGTGGATAAGGTCTATTGAGAAGATCTTCTGCCACATCTCATGCCCTAATAATCATGAGGCGATCTGTGTGGAATTCATGCTTGAAGGGCATGTCAGCTACTGGTGAGAGTCCGCGTGTAAGACTAGGACGTAGGAGGAACAAAGGAACCTGACTTGGGAATAGTTCAAAATAGAATTAATAGATAAATACTTCCTACAGGCTTTTCGAGATCATAAGGAGTCTGATTCCTGAATCTGAAGCAGGGCGACTAAGACATTACTGAATATGAGAGAAAATTTGAGGAGATGTCTAGTTATGCTCCACACTTAGCGAGCACTGAAGCCATGAAAGCCTAGAGGTTTGAGAGGGCTTATGCCCAAATATTGGCCATTTTGTTTGCTCTCACTCATTGCCCACTTATGGATAGGTGGTGAAGATGCCTACACGACGCTCTTCCGATCTCTGGGGCACATTATGATGGTCCAGGAAGTAAGAGCAATTAGCAAAATCAGGGAAAGCGGAAATGGCAAAGGCTGTATCAGAGGCAAAACAGGAATGACTTCTAACAAGAAGCCAAACACAAGGTCAATCGGTGGACAGACTACTAACTCAATTCCACCATGCCCTAACTGTAAGAAGCTGCATAGGGGAGAGTGCTTATGGGGCAAGAGAGTATGTTATAGGTGCAATCAACCAGGCCATCTTTCATCTAATTGCCCAAATAGTCCTGCTCAAAACACTGACTAGAAGAAGTGCACGTAGCAAGCTAACGAAAGAAAGGCTTGTGTATTTGCCATAACGTACAAGGATGCCATCAATGATGCTGACGTGATAGCAGGTATACTAATTATTTATGGTATTCCTGTACATGTCTTGATTTGAATGTCGTGATGTGCAGTCTTTGATAGTAATGTTATGTGATAACAAATATACTATCTATTTCTAGTATTCCTATATATGTGCTGATAGACTCAGGTACCATGTATTCTTTTATATCTATCTCATGCCTAGCTAGACTGAAATGAGAACGGGTAGTTCACTCGCTATCATTTGCTCACGGCACAAGCCCCCACCACAGAACTAGTTCTTTCTCCTTTTACGATGACGCCTACAGCGTGCTGCACCCCCACACGGATGCTCTCGTTATCACCATGCCGGTTTCAGGAGTAAAAATCTATAGGACCTTAGTGGATAAAATCTATAGGACCTTAGTGGATAACAGCAGTACTATAAAAATCATTTATTAGAGGACCTTTCAGCAGATAAAGATAGACCCGAAGAACCAAAGCCTTATGGAACTAGGCTTCAAGGTTTTATTGGACATTGTAGAAGCCGAGAGTCAGATCACTCTCCTTGTCAAGTTGGGGGACGAACGCTATACAAGGAGGATCATGTCAAATTTCATCACTATAGACGTGCCTTCGAATCACAACGCCATCCTAGGGTGACCAATTCTATATGAACTTAAAGTCGTGACCTCGATATTTCACTATGCTATGAAATTCCTCACCATCTATGGGACAACCATAGTAAGAGGTGAATAGCGGACCATTAAGGAGTGTAACTTAGGTTACGTGGCAACCACATCAGAAATTCACACCCTCGACCCTAGAGATGAGGAAATAAGGGCATAAGCTCACCCTAGTGACAAACTCGAAGCCATCAAGATGGCTAACTCCAGACTAGAGACCGAGCTCAAAATTGGAGCTAAATTGAAAGAACCAATTAAGTCCCAGCTCATACAATTTTTAAAGAAAAACCTATATTTCTTTGATCGGGTATATGAAGATATAGAAGGGATTGGCCCCAAGCACACTTGCCACATGCTCAACATTGATCGGAAAGCTAAGCCCGTAAAGTAGAAAAGACGGCCCCTTAATGGCAAAAGATACAAGGATTTGGCCAAAGAAGTGGACAAATTACTTGGCAATAAATTCGTGAGCGGAGCTTTATACCCTTAGTGGGTAGCTAATTCTGTTCTCGTTAAAAAGAGCAATGGAACCTGTAGAATATGTATCGATTCATAGACTTTAACAAGGCCTGCCCTAAAGATAGCTTTCCATTGCCAAGAATTGATTAAATGGTTGATACAACAGCAGGCCACGAATTACTAAGCTTCATGGACGCTTACTTCGGCTATCATAAGATTCCTATACACCCTAGAGATGAAGAGGACATATCATTTGTGGCTGATAAAGGGCCGTATTGCCACAGGATGATGCCCTTTGACTTAAAAAATGCCAGAGTGACTTACCAACGATTGGTGAATTCTATGTTTAAGGATCATCTCTGGAAATCAATGGAAGTCTATGTTGAGGACATGCTCGTCAAAAGCCTACAAGTTGGGCGATATGTTAAGGACCTCACCAGAATGTTCCGGGTCCATAGAAGCTATAAAATGAAACTTAATCCTAAGCAATGCTCTTTTGGAGTAGCTTTAGGGAAATTTATGGGATACATGGTCAATCGAAGAGGGATTGAGGCAAATCCAAAAAAAATCAAAGCGATCTTAGACATGAAAGCTCCAAAATCAGTGAAAGAAATCTAGTGCTTAACTGGGCGAGCGGCTGCATTAAACCACTTTGTATCGTGATCAATGGACAAATGTAAGCCTTTCTTCATGGCCATCAAAAAATCCTAATTGTTCATATAAATAGAGGAGTGTTAGATCGTCTTCACAGAGCTAAAGAAGTACCTCTTTTCTCCCCCACTGCTGTCTAAGCCACAACATGGTGAAACACTCTCCTTGTACTTAGCCATTTTGGAATTCTCAATCAGCGTGGCCTTGGTAAGGAGAGAGAGCAGACAGGCAGATCCCAATCTATTACGCGAGCCATACTCTACATTACACGGAGCTCAGGTACCCCCATAAAGAAGCTCACGTATGCTCTCGTGATCACCTCAAAGAAGCTCCGTCCCTATTTCCTCAAGCACACCATCAATGTTTTGACCAACACTCCGTTAAGGCAGGTGCTCCAAAAACCTTATCTCTCAGGTTACTTGGTCAAATGGTCTGTTGAGCGTAGTCAGTACGACATTAATTACAAGCCAAGGACAGCCATCAAGGGCCAAGCTTTAGCTAACTTGATAGCCAAGCTCACACCCTCTGAGTATAGCCTTAACAGTCTAGAACTTTTAACGTGGGAACTGTATGCTGATGGATTCTCCACCAATCATGCCTCTAGGGCTAGAATAGTTCTCGTAAGCGCTTCTAGACACTATCATTATCAAGCTATCGGGTTCAATTTTAACACTACCAACAATGAAGCCAAATAGAGGCCATACTGGCAGGAATCAATATGGCAAAATTGATGAGCATCAAAAGGCTGGTTATCAAAAGCGACTCTCAGCTCATTGTAAACTAAACAAGTAGAGCTTATGAGGTATGAGGTGAAAAAGATCGTTCCCTGTACCAAAACATACTCAATGAAGAACTTAAAAGAGAAGATTGGTTTCAAATCGTGTAGATCCCGCAAGTTGAAAATAGCCATGCTGATGCTTTGGCTAAGCTCACAACTAGTAAGGGGTAGAAGAGCTCAGCAGTATTCCCAGCAGAGAACTAGCAAACTCGTCTATCGACAAAGCGAGAATAATAAGGATAGAGTCTGGCTAGACAAGTAACTCGATCTATCGCTAGTTGACAGAATTTTATACAAAAGAAGTTTTGTTGGACCACTGCTAAGGTGCCTTATCCTAGCCGAAGCACGAGCCATGTTGGAAGAAGTACACTCTGGGGTATGTGGCAATCACTCAGGTCGGCAATCTCTTGCGTACAAGATCTTGAGACAAGGATACTTCTGACCTAGAGTCAAGAAAAACACTATCGAGTTTGCCAAAGGTTATAACAAATGCCAAAGATTCACTCCTCTTATCAAAAGTCCGCCCGCGGAGCTGACCTCGGCGAGGACCATGACCCTTCAACAAATGGAGGGGTAGATCTCATTAGCCCCCTCGTAAAAGGAAAGGAAGGAAATCAGTTCACCATTGCAGATGTGGATTACTTCACGAAGTAGGTAAAAACTGAAGCTCTAGCCACTATTATGGAGTAGAACACAACGGGCTTCATATGGAAGTCAATTATCTGTAGATTTAGAGTTTCGAATGCCATAATCACAGACAATAGCAAACAATTTGATAACTCCAAAATCAGAACATTCTACGATGAGTTAGATATAAAGAACTTCTATTTAACCCCCCTATTATCTATAGGCTAACGGACAAATCAAAGCTGCCAACAGAATTATTAAGCAAACTTTGATAGGGCATTTGGAAGCCTTGAAAGAAAGCTGGGCTGAGGAGCTTCCTGCGGTTCTGTGGTCATACCGAAAAACTTGCTGAACTGCAATAGGCAAAACTCCCTTTTCCCTCACATATAGAGCTGAAACTCTGATTCCAATTGAGCCGGAAGTCCCTACTTCTAGGGAAATACATTTCAATGAAGTAAGAAATAACAAGTACTAGCCAGGAAGCTTGAGTTTCTCATTGAAAAGAGGGAGCTAGTTGAAATCAGAAACACAACTTGTAAGTAGCAATATGCCAGTTTCTACAACACCAAAGTCTGAGGGTGTAGGTTCAAGGTAGGAGACCTAGTCCTTCGTAAGGTTTTCCTCTCAACTAGGGAGCTAGCCTCTGGAACTTTGGAACCAATATGGGAGGGCCTATACAGAGTCAGATGAATTCTATTAAACGGGTCCTACGTACTTGAAGATATACAAGGAACAGAATTGATGCACCCATGGAACGCAGAGCACTTGAAAATATATTATCAATAGCTGGGTATTAACTCTAAGTTCTTTGTATTGTCTCGAAAAGTTTTTGTATGATTAACTGTAAGCTATTGCCAATTAGTCGCGATTGTCAATTAGTAACAATTTTTATTTATTTATTTATTTTTTTTTTGGGAGATGGTCAATTAGTAACTTTGACTGACTATTTGCAAAAAGACACCCCCAACAATAGAAAATCGAACCTTGGTATGAAAATTTAACTTAAAAGCAGTTTGACCCACTAGTGTACACTGTATCCACTTGTACGCGACTTTCATACAAGTCAGCCATCGTCCCGATCTAAGAGCACAATTAGTGCTAGAGAAAAAATTTTGGTTTTTCCCCAACACCCTAAATAATGTGTCTAGTAGAAGGGGAAAACCTATATTTGAGGGGGAAAAGGGTAAATGAGGGGCCAAATTATTTAGCTCCCCCTTCCCACTCCCGCTCCTCTCTAATCCAATAAAATATTATTTTCCCCTACCCTCACTCTCCTTCTAATCCAATAAAAAATCACCATGTGTTCAATTCATATTTCCCCCCACTTTTCCCCTATATATTATTTGAAAATATGTTTTTTCCTTTGATTTTTTCCCTTTGGCTTTTTTCCTTTTATAGTAATCTTGTATAGTGCAAGATTAATGTAGAGGAAAAAAAAGAAAAAGGAGAAAAAGGCCAAGGAAAAAAACTATAGGGAAAAAATATATTTTCAAATAATGTGGAGGGGAAAAATGAGACAAAGTCAATGAGAAGAAAAAAGCTAATTTGGCCTCTCATTTAGCTTTTTCCCTCATTTTCCCATCTAAAATAGAAATTTACACATTCACATTATTTGAGGGGCTTTTAAAGAGACAGATTTGTCTCTAAAATGCCATGCGGTCGCATGGAAGATCCATGCTGCTGAACAGAGAGGTACGGTGTTGCCACACCGGCCACACCATAGCCGCATGGCAGGGCCACAGATTATGGTGCCATCACATCCCCAAGGCCGTGTGGGTGTACTAGCTGGCCAGTGCGCCTGCACTACCTTTGCCGTGCCATGTGCCGACAATACCTTGCCCGCCTATGCAGCCGCATGACATATCTTTCTCTTTAGAAGCGCCCTATTATTTAATACATGTAAACAGAAGGGTGAAAACCCCAAAACCCAATGCCCAAATTTGAGTCCCACATTAATGTTGCTCTAAATTACTCCCAGTATAGTCCAGTAGTGCTCAATTCAAAACTCGTGGAACGAACACAAGCCACACTACACATTTATCATTATCATTATCGATTATCCACCACTATCATCATCACACGGACCCGTTACGAAAGTACGCACAAACCACCATGGTACCGCCGCCAATCTCATCCTTCTTGAATGATTCCGTGTAATTGTTATATAACGTGTCTTTCTCCTGCGTGACTCGCATTCAATCGATTGGGCGACTGCGTCGCTTACCAGCTGCCGTCGCTGCCAGCCTGCCCTGTCCGTCTTCTCACTGCTGCCGTCTGCCGGAGGCCGGAGCCGGTGCTGCGTGCTTGGCTGCCTGCGCCTTCCTCTCCTCTGCTGCGGATTGCTGGCTGTTATTGGTAAGTCACTCAGTGTGGTATGACAGAACTCAGAAGGGTAATGTCCGGTTGTATATTCAGTATGTAATTGCTGAATTGTTTTTCCTTATTTGTAATTCTTTTATTTCTTTAGAGTTTAGACTTTAGAGAAGTTTAGAGTGTATTCTTGGACCTTGGGTAAAAGTTGAATTGAATACTTGATTTTTTAAATATTTTTTGAGGTTTAATAGTTCAATTCTTCTTTGTATGTAAAATCCCAATGATATATTTCACTCTATACAAAACAAATGCCTGTAACAGATTCTCAAGCAAACTAATGGAAAAGAAAATGTAAAGATTCAAGTACTACTAAGGATTAAACTAAAGAAATTCAATCAATCAATTGAATACTTGAATATTGTTATATTGATTTGATTATTGAACCTTGAATTTGAAATATGAAAGGCTGTAAGCTACTTCTACTAAGCTCAGGACTTCAGGTACTGATTAGGTGAGGTCCTTAGGAATTAGGAAAATGCTTCAACTGGAGAAGGATTTTGCTATTTTTAACTTTTAAGCCATGCCAATTTGTATAGTTAACACTTAACAGTTTGCATTTTGCAAGTATGCAAAAAATAAAAATATATTGGACACAACCAAGCACTAGCAACAAGCTAATTAGGACTTAAGTATTGATTAATTAAAAATATTGAGTTGGTAAAACTAATATAAATATTTTGTAAGTTGTGTTTGTTAGTTTGTATAATTTGTCAATTGTTATTGATGAATGATGCCACTATTATAATGATGGGACTCATTAAGACTTGTTTCTTCTTTTAGTAATGAGATTAATTGTCATATGTCATGCCTCGAAAGCATTTATCCGGATACCAAAAGAGAAAAAAGAAGGAAGAGGAATTAGCTTTAATACAAGGCCAGGTGAGAGATCTTGATAAGTATTTTAGCAAGAAAAGAAGAGAGACGGAGACCGAAGAAAATGTGGAAAACGTAGTGAATGAGTCAACCGATGTGAATGTGAATAGGTCGGTTGAGAATGAAGGAAACCGTACAATTGATTTAGGAGGGACAGAAAAAGAAGAGGAAGTGAAAGATATTGATGTTGAGGATCCTGGAAATTGTAAAGACATTGATTATAAAACGAGAGATTGTTTAGTGGAGAGGGGTCAAAAAACAATTGAAGACGTAGTGAAGAGTACATACTAGATGAAGCGAAGAATGCAATTGAAATGTTACCATACATAAAAACAACTATGAAGGGTAATGTTATGTTTCCAATGATGAAGGGTAATGTTATGTTTCCAATGACATATATTGCATATCAAATTTTGTTACCTCTACCTGTTATAGTGGCCTCAGCAGAAAGAAGTTGCTCAAGACCTATCTTCGCTCAACCATTTCACAAGAAAGACTAAATGGTTTGGCTTTACTGTCCATTGAGAAAAAAATGGTTGAAAAATTAGATTGTGAACATTTGATTAATATTTTTGCCTCTAAAACTGCAATATCTGATCTTTAGGTAATTTTTGGTATATTGTATGTATTTTGGTAATATTTATATAGTAATATTTTAAATCATGCTTTGCTTTTTTATTATTTTGCAGTCAAATTTAGTGTTCGGATATTGTTTTATTTCTCACTTTATATATTTAGTTTTGCGAAACAGGTAAATATTTGTCACTACTGAGGGCCTATTTTTTGGAGCACGCCTAGTGTCCCGGCGAGGACAGGACTGGCACTGACTTGAAATGGCAGGGCACCTTCAAATGACAAGCATAATTTCTCCTGCCGTGACGCTATGCCCGCTTTTCAACTTTACTTCCAGCAGTGCCCATTCTGTTCAATGTGTGTGCGTGATTTTAAGTTCAATTTTATTTACAAGCTTCCTTTTGGTTTCTTGAATTAAGGTGAACTTCTGCGCTTTGCAGTTAGGCACTTCCGATTGGGAAAGCTATTTACGAGGAATTCACGAAAATATCCGTCAAATTCGTGGATATCTTCTGCTTCCACTAGAAGGCGCGAGCTCCAGATTGTTTCCTTGGCCACATCCACACATTCTGGTGGTGTAATGGAAGTTTCTGCTGGGGAATCTGAACGTCCCATTTATGCATGGCCTGATAATAACAAGGTAAGGTTCCTTCTTGCGAATTTTTGTTTTATTTTTCTACAGTTCCTTCCTTTTGATTTCTGGGGTAGTTTTGATGCTTCGTTTCCTTTGGTATGTTGCTTCCTTGCAATAGAAAGTTTTGGAGTCATAATTCAAGCCAGAAGTTTCATACAAACTGCACAAGTTTGCAAGACAAGAACTAAACAAATTCATAGTTTGTTGCATTCATGTAATGTTTAGGTTATCTGGGTTGAAACTTGAACTGTGGGATGAAGTATCAGCCAAATAGACAATAAAAATTTCATGCTAGGTCCTACCTTCTAAATAGACTGATAAATGAAAATTAATTAATTAAGGTGCGTGTAAGTTGTCAACCTGCAGGGCCCTACTCCACTTCAGTGGATGGCACTATAAAGTTGCTATCCAATGGCGCTAGAACATTAATTATAGATAGAGAGTGATGAGGAGGACAATTGGAACATTGAGAGCTTTTAGTTTCCATGCACTTTATGCTTTATTTTGTCAAAATAAAGGTCAACAGTCAGGATGTCATATAATCAACTTGAAGTTCTTTAAGGGGATTGTTGGACTTGTGAAGTTGGTGGAGATGGAAGCAGATTCTGTGTACATTAATCAATTTTTAAAATAGTCATCAATTTTAAAAGGGTGAACTGTTGGGATACTAACCTTTCCAACTTTTTATGCACAGGACCCTAACACTTTGCTTCCGATTAACAGAAATCTTAACCTTTAAAAGAAAAGACTAGTGCTGAAAAATCCTTTGGAATGGAACCTGTCAATTCGATGGTTAAAAAGTCAATAATTAATCACTAACCATAAGGGAAGTTTTCTCCGCCATAGGTACAAAAAAGAAAAAATTGATTTATCCGTCAATCTTCATATCAAAAAATTCAATCTTCTTCGCAAACCATCTGATTCTCTTGCAATCTTAAGCTCCTATTCTATCATTTTGAAGTGGTATACTAGCTAAAATGATCATTATACCCTCAATCAGCAACACCAAAAGATAAGAAATAATCATATTCCCCACCTCACCGCAACCTCCTCTCTACTGCAGCCTCCATGTCCACTCTACACCATTACTGCCATATGTTTGAGCAGCTATGATGGGCGAGAAGCCTGCCTGGCAGTCTCCTTCCTCCCAAGTGCTGCCATAAAATGTCATCAAAGTTAATGAGTGTCATTCTAAAGGACATGCGGATCTAGTTTTAAAGGGTTTTGAAACTTGGCTGCCAGAAAATAGTAGTTAGGAGCCTGAAGCTCAAGAGGTGCAAATTTTAGGGACCCCAAGAGCTGGTTACTCATTTTTAAATGCAACTGTAAAGAGCTATTTCTGATGAAGATCTTACAGAACTGGAGAAAGTAATCGTGATTAATTAATGAGAAAATGATACTTAAGTCAAGTCACATAAGTTCTACTCTGTGGCATTAGATGTGAGGCTTTCACTTAGTACTTGTCCTCACTGGAAATGATTAGTCGAAAAATTGGTCAGGTATACAATTTCATTTTTTTTTTTTTAGACCATCATGTCAGGTTACAATTATAATTGACATATCTTGTTTTTTAACGTATTTTGTTAGTATCATACTGTTTTTTTGGGAATGTTTTATTTGTGGTATGCAGGACATATCCTAACCATCAAAGTTATATTTACTGAAGCAGGCTTGGTAGGTAGGTCTTTCTATTTCAAAAATAAATTGGTGAAAAAAATCTTTTTATCCACATATTTCTTAGGTTCCAGCTACAAGTATTACCTGCTTCTACACCGTTATTTTCCACTCGTTTAAGTTCTATTTTAGAATAAGAACACTGACCTACCACATATTTATTTCTTCTTCCCGTCTTTTCTAGTATGCTTGGTCATCCATTGTGATTTCCACTTTTAGGCTACATCAAGACGGTGAAGAATGAACATTTTGTTTTGAGCAGCCCAACACTCAATTCCAAGAAATGTACTTGGTCTGATAGCAGTTTTATAGGACACCTATGTTAACTTGACCAGTTTCTTTTGATTCCCTGCTGTAATATAGTGTAATGTACATGTTCTGTTTATCATAGGCATTCCATTATGTCAAGTCTGTTGTGTTTATGAAATACATTCCATTTTTCCATGTATTTGTTTCTTGCTGATTATGAAACTTAAAATACCTTAAAATCGGTATTAGGATGCTTGCATTCTCACTTGTTAACTGTGCTTCTTATTCTATAATTTTCATTCTTTGTGTGATTGAAATGGCAATTATAAAAGCTTTTAACAATTATTTTGGGACATGTACAGGATTTTCTCTTCATTTATATGCAACTTCAGAAAAATTACTTGTATTATTTGATTTGTTATGTAAGGTTTTAAAACGATTTTTTAAGTCCAAAAGGCAATTGTCATCTTCTGTCATGTCATAAATATAAGATATTTCTTCTTGAAATTTGACTACTGATTTAATAACCTTAAGAAGGCACTTTTTCCATTTTAATGCTTTTGACATGTACATTACTTGATTATGTTGGGTCGTTTTCTTAGAATAAATTCTTCAATCTGTGTACTTTCTTGTCTAATTTTAGGGTACATGGCTTTCTGACACTTTGAAAGTAGTATGGCAGCTGATACCCCAGATATTATCATCTGAAATCAAAAGTCATATGCATTAGCTGTTACAAAAATGAATGAACATTAATGCCCGTGTACGTGCTGTCTCCATTGGAATGAATCACAGGACCATAACAATAAATCTTTTGGCTAGGTTGAGTACCTGAATGTTCATTGATAATAGATAAATAATTATTTTGAATGGCTACAGACCTACATCTAAATGAGGCTTCTATAAACTAATGATTAAGACTGCTCTTAAGTCAGTCATCTCAATGCTTTGAAATTCTGTAACATCAATGTTTTCACAAAACAATGACACCACAAACTTACATTGTAACAAAGCACTGTTCATCTTACAGAGACCAAGGGTCTGCATATTAGGTGGTGGATTTGGAGGCCTATACACTGCACTTAGATTGGAATCACTTACTTGGCCTGATGACAAGAAACCCCAGGTAAACTATTACTAAGGACAGTGTTTATCTAATATGCCTAGAGATCCTGGTATAAATGCACATGTACATTGGCGGCAAACAGCATGATTGTTTTCAGTTTGCTGCAAGTAGTCAGGATACATCATATATTCCACAATGTATATAAATAGATTAGACATTGACCATATGAACTAACTCAACTGATTCTCTTATCTATTTCCTGAATGAAAAAAGATTTTTCATAATTGAGATTGAATATTATGAAGCGACTTGGTTTTTAGAATTCTCTTCATTGCCTTGCAGAAAGATATTAAGATATATAAATCATTGATGAAATAATTGGATTGTCGTTGCCTTTGCTCGTTCACTCGTCATGTTGATGAGTGTCGACTATATAATGTCAAGGCATTTTCTGGAATTCAACAGGTGGTTCTCATTGACCAATCTGAACACTTTGCTTTTAAGCCATTACTGTACGAGCTCCTATCTGGAGGTATATTTTGATTTTTTATATGATTAAGCATCGAATTTTATCCTTGTTATTAGTACTAATCCAATTATTCATATTATCATGGTATTTTTTCCTACTACAGAAGTAGATGAATGGGAAATAGCTCCTCGCTTTTCAGACTTGCTGGCTAACACTGCGGTGCAATTTTTTAAAGATCGGGTAAAAAGCTTACATCCCCGTGATCATTTAGGAAGAAATGGGGACATATCTGGGGCTGCTGGTTTTGTTTGTCTGGAAAGTGGTCTCCTTCTTGAATACGACTGGTATACTTTTTTATGATTCCCAGAGTTTATGCTATTTCTGTGAATGAGAAACTTTACTGGTGAAGTCTCATTACAATAGAATTTTGGTCTTAAAAGTATTGAAATAAAGTAGCTTGGAACGATCAATTGGATCTGTAGTTCATACCAGCTAAGCCTGTTTGATAAGATATTCTAAAATTGGAACCCAATAATGAAAGAAAAACAGAACACGGAAGAGTCTCTTTGTTTTTTCATTTTTTTCACCTTAATTCCCAGATCTATACTGGTCCAAATTCATGTTTTCTTCTGATTCTTTATTGATTCCTTTTGTCAATTGCGATTTATGCTATTAGCCCTTTCTCCTTATTTTTTGGAAAGTCCCATGACAATAATAATCTTACACTGACTGGCAAAAAGTCTCTTCCTTCATTAATTTGCAAAATTTCTTCCTTTCTTAATTTGTGGTTGTTGATTATAAACTAGGATTAAATTGTATTGCGACAAACCTTCAACAGTTTAACATCTAGTGACTAGTAGTTTATGGACACATAAATTTCTTCGCAAATGCTGATTGAGTTTATTGAGATAGTGAAACTTGATTTCCTTTTCAGAAATTTCTGGCGACCATGATGAATTTTAATGTGAGAAAATGATTGTTGTGCTTATTATTGATTTTTTAAAAGTTGTGCCAAATATGCATGCTTTCCTGAATGCTAATTGATGCGCAGAGTTTTCCAACTAGTTAGTTTAGCGTCCCTGTTTATCTGCAAATGCAGGTTCCTAACATATGAGTGCATTTTCAAATTCTTTAGCTGTCGGTAATATTTTCCAGGCCGGCCTGAAGTCTATAAGCCATATAGGTGGTTGCTTAGGGCCTCCGACTGTAGCTCGACGGTAGAAAAACTTGATTCCGAAAACTGAACCCTACATATGTATGTATGTACGTACGTATGTCCGTCTGTCCGTCTGTCTTTGTTGAATATAAATAGCTATTAGCTGGATTGGTAGCTTGGGTGAAAATAAATTTTAGACATTGCAATGGTCATGGGTTCAACTACTACCAACAAAATATTTGTGTTTAATAGTTTTTGAGTTTTAATCTTTTTGCCCAGGGCTTCCAAATATTTTGTTTGAAGTCCCGCTTAGGGCGCCTGAAAACTCCGGGCCAGCCCTGATACGTTCCCTGATTTTTCATATACAAACTAAATCAAATGACTGAAAGAAGATATGTCCTGTTCACCTGTTACTTTCTTTCCCAGTGATTCTGAACAGAGTTCTTCGTTTGCAAGTGATGTGCGTATTGACTTCATGCTTGATCTGGCAGTCAGGTTGGTAATTGCACTTGGAGCTGAAACTAAACTTGACCTTGTACCGGGAGCAATGGAATATGCACATCCATTTTCTACTCTTGAGGATGCTCTTGTTAGTATTGGAATCCTTGCAAATAATCCAACTATAATTAAACTTCTAAGTTGATAGGAATCCTGATATTTTCTCTGTTCTGATATCTTGTAATACAGAGGGTTAATGATAAGCTGACAGCTTTGGAGCGCAAGTATTTTGGTAAGGACTCTCTGATCCGTGTTACTGTTGTAGGATGTGGTTACTCTGGAGTTGAATTGGCTGCCACAATATCCGAAAGACTACAAGCTAGGGGACTTGTGCAGGCAATTAATATTGAAAAAACAATCTTGCCAAATGCTCCGCCTGGCAACAGGGAATCTGCTCTGAAGGTAAGATGCCACATTTCAAAGATTATTAGATTGCCTAATCAGTTTACTGAACTGCTTCTTCTGCATACTTGGTTTCGTAGATATTGAAACATGTGGCATGTTTTCTCTGATTAATATGTACGTCTGGTGAAATGATCCTGTTTCTAATGGGTTGAAGGGAAGATTAGTGTTTCTTCCATCTGAATTAGATTCTTGAGCAGTTCATGGTAATGGTTCAAAACGCTTGGCTTTCATGCAGACAAGAGCATTACTGCCCTTCAAGCAGAATTCCATGCACTGTTACCACTGCCATATCGATAACTAACTTCAAATCTGTGCACTTGCGATTGCCAACCAATTATTATGTAATATAAATAGATTGAAACTAAGAGCTCTTTTTGACAGGTGCTCTCATCCAGGAATGTTCAACTTTTGCTGGGCTACTTTGTACGTTGTATAAGAAGCGAAGCTGATAGTGATGCATCAGATGGACTCATGAATGTTCAAGCTGATCATGACTTGACAGATTCTCGTAATCCTGAAAGACTTGTGCTGGAATTGCATCCTGCTGAAAGGGGCTTACAAAGTCAAACTTTGGAAGCAGATTTAGTTTTATGGACTGTTGGGTCTAAACCTCTACTTCCTCAATTAGAAACTGCTGATCAGCCTGTTGATCTTTCTCTAAATTCTAGGGGCCAAGCAGAAACAGATGAAACTCTTCGTGTCAGGGGTCACCCTCGTATATTTGCACTGGGTGATTCTTCTGCTTTAAGAGACAGAAGTGGGAAATTGCTTCCTGGCACCGCACAGGTAACTTCTATTATTTTCATTTTGACGAGTATATTCCTTATGGTAAGAATACCATCACAAGACGCATTAGTTTCTTTTCCTCTCAAAGCATGTTTTATTTTTTTCATTGACTTAAATTTCTCAGGTAGCATTCCAGCAGGCAGATTTTGCAGGTTGGAATCTATGGGCTGCAATAAACAATCGACCATTGTTGCCATTCAGGTAAGACGTCAATCACATTTGCACTGCATGGGAATGTGTTCTTTTTTCAATTTATTTCACCTAGTCAATAAAATTTGGTGTTATCATGTTTCACAAAGCTTAGAAGTAAGTTAATTTTACTTTTAGTTTCCAACATGACTGAATAAGCGGCAGTCTGTTCTATTTGTTATTTTGAGCTTATTTTTGGTTTTCGGTATTTCAAAATGCTGAAAATTTGTATACTTTCATATTTGTGAAAGCACATTTCTGAATATAAGAAAATTTTTGCCCATATTAGCAATTTCATTCTATTTCATAGTTTAGTTGTTCAAACCAATCACATCTACGTATCATGCGTGTAGTACACAAATTTGCACTATTCATTTCCTCTCATTCTCTCTTATTTCAACAAAAAGTCTGAACAACAAAAATAAGTTTCATCTTTTTTTATTTTTTCTTTAGTTATACTTGAAATACGAAGTGGATAACAAATTCACTATACAAAGTCGATAACAAATTCACAACTAAAAAATGAAGCGCAAAGGAAAAGGCCCTTACTTTTTCTTGAGGCTGAAGAATATCTTAGTTCGATGTAACCATGAGAACTACCGAGAAAGTAACTAAGTTCCCCATTTTTTATCACAAAATGCTAGTTATTCTAGGATATACTTAATAACCAAACTTAGGACTATAATCTAATTTATTGCCAAACATGTAGTCTGTTGTTGCTTGTCTGTTCGTGTATTGATTTGTTTTTATGTATTGAAACATATGATTATACTTAATATTCTTCCGATTTTCACCTACTAAGAGTTCTTTTGCTGCAGATTTCAGAATTTAGGCGAGATGATGACTCTTGGGAGGTATGATGCTGCCGTGTCACCAAGTTTTGTGGAGGGGCTAACATTGGAAGGTCCCATTGGTCACACAGGTAGAGCAACTTTTACTACATATTCGCAGAGTCCTATTATTTATTTTAGGAGCGGGCGGAAAAGCTCTAATGAATACCGTTAGTTTTATTTTTTGGAATTGACTTGCTTTGAAATGAGAAAAATTACAAGCCATTTATAGGCTCTGAATTTTTTGTCTTAGACTCGTCTACTGCAAACTTTAATGCTTAATTTGATAGATGGAGCAGTTAATCAATCAAAGATTAGATTATTTAATTAACTATTAAGGTGACAATAAATAAAGTTGAAGAATCTAACGTTTATTCCCTTCAAAAAAAAAAAAAAAAAATTCTAACCATTATTACTTTTGCTTGATCACTGATATATATTGCAGCTAGGAAAGTTGCATACTTAATCAGATTACCAACGGATGAGCACCGGTTAAAAGTAGGCATCAGTTGGCTAATGAAATCGGCTGTAGAGTCTGCTGCATTCGTGCAGAATACCTTGGCCAAAGTTCTTTCTGGATCTTAGGTAATGGTCTCTATCATATGCTGTACATATCTAGCTTGCTTATTTTTTTCGGTTCCTACAGGCTATATATGTAATATCGATCTTACAAAATTTAAAGCGTCTATTTAAGGGTTGTATTAAATTACTTAACAAGTACCGGTTTTTTCACTAGTAACATCC
The DNA here is from genome assembly GCA_963692815.1 of Nyctanthes arbor-tristis. Classification (NCBI taxonomy): domain Eukaryota; kingdom Viridiplantae; phylum Streptophyta; class Magnoliopsida; order Lamiales; family Oleaceae; genus Nyctanthes; species Nyctanthes arbor-tristis. The sequence continues at coordinate 21,886 of CAVNYN010269162.1, forward strand.
ACCCTTTGTAATTGAATAATTGGCATGTGATATTCAACTAAGGCAAAGGATGAAGTAGCCTCAGGCAGGATTAAATCCACACGTAAATTTTACTGTTATTTTATTTTTTATTTTTTTTTAAAAAGTGATCGTTTTTTTTTTTTTTTTTTTTAAGAGAAAGGGTGGGGGGTTGGCGGTTGGGGTTTTGTAATTTGAACCCGGGTCAGAGTCCTATGGAACCAGGTGCCTGGTTCCTTATGGAGCCAGGCTCTCAATGAAGTGTTTACACTTCACCTTCACCTTCACCTTCACCCAGGTGAAGTGTAAATACTTCATTGGGTGCCTGGCTCCATAAGGAACCAGGCACTAGTTTCTTAGAATTTTTGGGTGGGGAACTTTATGTGTTTTGCTATTGGTATGAACACGAGATGTTGCCCATGTTATTCTTTTCTTTTTTTCCCTATATATCAAAATAGAAATTGGAAATGTTTATTTGTATATACATATATTTTTGACACTCACGCACGATGCAATTTTCTGCATGTATTTTTATATATTTCCACTAGAAATAAGAAGAATTGGGTTATTGGATAATGGTCGCGGAGATCTGTGCAAGGTATTTTGCTTTGATCAGGCGAGGTGTATGCCTTTAGGCGTTTGAGGCGTAAGCCTCTCAATAAACTGAAACAGAAAAAGCTTACAACTCTGTGAAACAATGTAATTGACTGGACTGATGAGTGCACTGTATGTAAAAATAACTATCTCAAAGTAAATAGAACAAATTGATCAAAACTCCAATATATATTTTATTACACGCTGTTGTGAATGAATTTGGTGATTTGCAACTTGTAATTGAGTGGGATGATGAGTGTACTGAATAATGCATGTGGCATTAAAAATTTATTATTAAAACTCACAATAATTACTAATAATTTGCATTAAATTAGCATCCCTTTCACTAGATATTTATCTTGTCATAGTAAGTGTCATTAATCCATTGCATTAAATTGGCATCCCCTTACCAGATAGTAATCTTGTCATACAATCAAAAGAGGAAAAAAAAAAAAAAAAAGGATTTTCTAGCGTTATTTTTCCTTTTTCAGTTTTTCCCCATTTGTCCCCATTTTTTTCTTTTTCTTTTCTCTCTTTTTTATATGGTATGGTATATGTACTAAAATTATAACATTCTTTGTTACGTAAATTAGAAAGTGTAACATATAATATTTTGTTTGTACCAACATCAAGCGGTTTTCTATAGAGTTCATATGGTGTCTAATGGACTACATGGTAGGATATTATTGGAGCGGGGCAACACCTATCCCCTATTCCAATAATATCCTACCA
>CAVNYN010269163.1:0-48816 GCA_963692815.1 Nyctanthes arbor-tristis
ATTGACATTAGTAGAAGGTTATAATTAGAAAAATAAACTTTAATATTTTAACTATTTTAACTACCATTTCTTAATATGTGTGTATAGTTGAAATAGGTCATCTTTTTGGGACGGATGTAGTAATTAATAAGGGTTAATTTCACCTATTGTTTCTAAACTTTGAGGTTAGTATGAGTTGAGTCCCCAACTTTATGAGTCCCCAACCTTTCATTAATTCACACAGATGGTCCTTTTTATTCTTAAAGGTTTCTATCAATTTTTTCGTTAACTTTTTGACTGAATTACTATTTTGTCCCTTATTCTTTTAAATTAAAAAACTTTAAAAATATAAAAATTAAAAAAAGTGGTGGGGGCGCTCTTTTTAGTTGCTGGAAGAGACAGCAAAGGGGCGGAGACCGTGCCCACTTTTTTTTTAGTTTTTATATTTTTAAACTTTTTTTAGTTTAAAAGAATATAAGTGATAAAATAGTAACTTGTTGAAGAGTTAACGGAAAAATTGACGGAAATTGTTACGAAGGACCATATCTGTGTGAATTAATAAAAGGTTGGTGACCCAACATGTTGAAAAAAAAGATTAAGAACACAGCTGATACTAACTCCAAAAGTTGGGAACGATATGTGAAATTAACTCTTAATAAAAGTTTGCTGTTCTAAGGAAAATTATAGTAAGTCTTTCTTTACTCTATTCGCTTCACTCACTCAAACCCTAATTTCACTTAATGTCTGAGCTTGCAAGGCCTCTTACAGTCCATCAAGTGGTGTGGCACTCACATATAGCACTCCTCCCAAAATTGCTCCGAATTGCAGAACCACTTTTAAAACGGTGCTGCTAGAGATATGAACGAATAGACTCGACTCGCGAGCCTAAATTTTTGGCTTGGCATGGACTCAAACATACTTAAGCCTGAGCCAGAGCGAGTTGAGCCTCGGCCTAGCCTGTTATCAGAAAATAAAGCTTGAGAGCCGGTCGGCTCATGAACTTATTTTATTATTATTTTTTTTGCTTTTTAAAATTAAAATGCAATTATTTTGAAGGGTTAAATTTACAATTTTAAACATTTTATTTTATCTTTTAAATAACAATGTGTGGGAGGCAAAAGGACCGGGTCTTTCTATAGAACCAATGTTGGTTCTTGTCTCTTACATTTTATAATATAACTGTATTACCGGAATCGACATTGGTTTTGTGGAATTTTCACAAAAGGCCCTCCACACCAGCTTTTTGCAGGCCTACAGCCCACTAAAAGATAGCATGGCTAGTTAAAAGGCACTTAGCTTCCTACCTTGCTTTCTAGCAGGCTATGTTACGAGCTGGTCCGTGTGCGAGTCAGCTGGTGTTGGTCAATGAGCCACACGGCACGGACCAGAGATCGGAAGAGCGTCGTGCCCCATTTTCAAGGCTTAGCTTGAGCTTTGGCTAGTTAAAAATGAGTTGTGAGCCAGCTCGGCTTGAGTTTTTTATCGGCTGAGTTGTGGGTTACCCAAGTCACCTGGCTCGTTTAACAACTTTAGGCGCTATGGCTTGGGAGAGATTTGTGACAGTGGCATTATAATTGCAACACTAATGGAATGGGTTGTGTTACAAATTGCTAGTGGTTGTGAAATGAAGAATTTGGGAGGGGCAGACAACGAAAATGCTTGATTTAATTCATTTTTAGAATTTGTAAATTTAAATAAAAAGAACAGTATAAGCAACAAGTTACTGTTATTATTATTAAATAATACTACATCTGTCCAACAAAGATAGTCCGGTAAGCAATTTTACGTGGATTAAGAAACAGTAGTTAATATAGTTGAAATATTAAATTTTATTTTAGTTTTCTACATATACCCTTATGTCTCATTAATTACTTGAAAGACTTTCAATGTATAGGTAATTAAATAACAATAATTAATTAGGGGCATATATGGAAATGAAACATTAAATTCATATTCAATATGGTAATTGGACTATCTTTTTGGGACGGCCGAAAGAGGAATACAGAATACTGGGCTATCTTTCTGGGATGTAGGTAGTAACTACTACACCCGTCTCATTTACCTTTTCCACTTTGTATTTTGTACAAAGATTAAGAAAATCTTGGAAAAGAAAATTTAAAAATTAATTTCCTTAAATACCCTTAATTTAATGTTTAACATATTCCAAAAACCAATTTTACATTTTCACGATTAAAGGAGATATAATTGTAAATGAAGATAAAAAAACAAATATTAAATATAGAAACAAGACAAAGTAAATTGAACAAACAAAAAGGAAAACACAGACAAGGTAGATTGGACAGATGGAGTACTTAAGAAGCGATATTTTTCACGAGTGCAATGGGGAGTGACATTTAATGCAATTTTCCCTTTAGTATGTCAAGCAAGGATAATACACATACTCTTGATTTGTAAAGATAGTTTTTCTCCCGAATAAAAAAAAAAAGAAGAAGTGATTATTCAAAACTTATAATATATAACCGATTACCCAAATAATTATTCTTCTTCAAGTTCAAATCTTGATTCCTCTTTGACAGTAATTGAGTAGAAGCCTAAGCATTCGATTGTCAATATTTCATTCTTCTCGATGCCAATGCAAACCAAATGCACTGAATCCACTTAAGTAGAGCGGAGGATGGGGGCGTGGATTGAGGAATTATAATTGTTGAAATTGAAACATACTAACCAGTTCTTTATTAAATATGATACAATAGAACTGTTACAGACTTATCGACTATACTAGTTTATCACTAGCATATATAGTAGACAAGTGACTCCACTTTTGTATGCATTTGTACAATACAAAGGGAGCATCCTTAAAACTATGCATACATACATATACATATATAAAAACACAGCACATGCATGCATACCACGGAGAGTACTAGCTAACTAGTTTCATTAAGCCATAGCATGAGATTCCTTCGTATAATTTTTATCCTCATTCGCGTCATCGTGAAACTGCAACACCTTGTAGGAGTTTATCATCTCTTCCGGTTTTATCTGACAAACACGAGCTTGTGGTGGTTGGTACCGGTAAACACAATCCAGTTTAGGCTCTCGTGGAGTGGGCCTTGTCTTTTTTCGGTAGTGCGCAGCATCTATTATTGTGAAAGCTTCCTTACCTATTCTTAAAAGATCGGCCTTGGACGACATTCTTAATTAATTTAAGGTAGAAGAAAAGAAACAAGTATATGGGATATATGTTTTGTGTTGCTCTTGATGTACTGGTCTCAAAGGGCAATCCCTTTATATAGAAAGCTCAATGTCCAAAAAGGAACTAAGATAAATCTGAACAAATTAGGCTGGTCAGCGGATTCGCTTCTTGTTCTGATTCCTTTAGGATGAGTGTTAAGCGGTTTCCTAGTAGAATGGAACTGAACACGGTTAACAATATATTCTCCAATAGGGAAAAGAGGAATTAAAGAATGCGTTGGATTCTAAAAGATCCTTTGCGCATATGACTATTACGTGAACAATGGTGTTCATTGCGGGTTGGTTATTTGTCAATTTCGGTTTAGCTTACGATGTATTTGGAAGCCCTCGGCCAAATGAATTTTTTACAGAGAGCTAGCCGACAAGGAAATCCTTTAATAACTGGCCATTTTGATCCTTTGGAACGACTTGATGAATTTAGTAGATGTGACTATTACGAGATATTGTGGTGTGATTATGAACATTAACAAATTGATGAATGATGTAGAGTAGATGGTTGTGTAGATCAAAGAAGAACTTGATCAAACAAGACAAAACCAGAATTTAGCAGTGATGATTTGAGTCGACGATATCATTAGAAAGAAGAAGGGTAAAGTGATGGATTTCACTCATTCAAAATCGTTTAGGCCTCCGAAATAATTTTTAATTTAACATTTTGCTCCTTGGGTCCTTAACCTTTACACTTTTTTACACAAGGTCCCCAACCCTAGATTTCTAGTAAAAAAGGTCCCCTAATCTATATACTTTTTTTTTTTTTGGCTCAGATCACAACCTTTGATTTCTAGCAGTGTAGGTCCTTAGACTTTTTTATGCTCAGATTCATAAACTTTTATTTTTAGTTCACATCTTACTCGAATATAATAATAGGAATCAATTAAGTTGGTCGCCTGACGAATCATATAATTAGTTTATTTCAAGTAAGAGTATTATGAGATTTCTGCATGAGTAGAGATAGCTCTCGCTATTCCATGTACCCATTACTTTCCATCAAATAAAATAATGATATTGACAAGTTATATTAATTATTTTATACCTCCACCCTCTATTCAACTAATTTTAATTCAGCCCCAATATTACCAATTAAAGAAGGCGTTTTCTCCATACGCGATCCTATTAATTCTACTCACGCAGATATTGCCGTTTTCTCCATAGGACGGAAATATGAAATTGTGCGTGAATTGCTATCGCTGTTGTGTACTCTTCATATTTTGTCTCTGCATTTTTTATACAGTTCCTACATACTCTTGCATTTTGCAAACTTATACCCTTCAACTATAGAATACTTATGACGGAAATTCAATAATTTGTGAAATTAACACAGGCTTCGTTATATTGTTTAAGAAAAGGATCAGATTCGGATTACACTGAAAATACAATGATGACGTCAGTTTTATTACGTAATATTTAGATGTGAAGATGTTTTCTAGTTTATGAATAAATTATGGAATCATATTCCATTCACATATATGATCCCATTAGTCATTAATGTCTTCAAATGCAATTTAGAACTGTACTGACTGCCTAATTTGCACAAACGTAGCACTACGTTAGTTGACTGAGTAAAGTTTGGAATCACTACTCAGTCGATCTTGTTACCGTTTTCATGTTATGGTTTGTGATGTGGTACGAAACAAGGAATTCAAATAAAAAGCAACGTGAAGTCTATCAAAAAAGAAGAAAATTCACGTGAATATTGAGAGAAGAAAATGATATAGAGCTCACAGAAGGAGCCCACCATGGACTAATATACTTGCCTCTATTGCCACTTTTCCTACATACTCCCCCAGTGGCGTAGCCAGCCGGTATCGCAGGCAGTGGTGGATCTAGGAATTTAATTTATACGGGATGTAGCACCAAAAATTATAAATTTAATAGGGCTAATATGAATTTTTTAAATTTTTTCTTTATAAATTTTAAAAAAAATTTTGGGCCAGCACTAGGGCTAAATAGTTTTTGTAACATTTCTTTTTCTTTTTCCCTTTTAATTTACAAGTAAAACTTTTAAAAAAATTTTGGGCGGGGGGCCCTTCTACGCCAGACATTCTATGGAGTTCATTGGACACCATGTATAGTGTCTAATAGATTATGCGACAGGATCTTGTTCGACACATTGGAGGATGAGTAAGATGTCCAATGAGATCCTACCGCATAAGATAGTGTCCAATGGACTGTATAGAAAAACCGGATTCTACGCCCCTATACTCCCCCAATTTTCTTATTTCTAGGTACACTGCATGCTTAATTAGGAGCTCATCATGGACTCCAAATCATCATTAATTCTATATATTTATGCATATAGTTTTAAAGATGCTCCTTGTGTATCGGATAAATGATACAGAAGTGGAGTCATTGTCTACTATATATGCTAGCTACTGATCAACTACTGTAGTAGATGAAGTGAGTAACATATAGAGTTGCATTATTATATGAATAATTAAAGCGTGAATACATGTGCAAAAACCCCCTAATAATCCTCTTATTTGAAAATAAATTTTGGATCTTTTGTCAGTCAATTATAAATGATTCCTATCATAATCGAATGTAACTTTAGCGATGGTCACATGTGATGTCCCAACTTTCAAAATTGGCACCTTACTTTTCATCTTGATTATAATCAAATAATGAAGAGAACAAGATTTTTTGTTGGTTTATACATGTGAACAGATATTCTATTTCTACTTAGCTTTACCCAGTCAATTCACCGAGTAATCAATAATACAAAGTGAAAATAATTCTATGCACTTTGTCCTTGGACAACTTTTGACAGATTCGGTTTAGTCTAAAGACGAGCAGTAAAAAACAAACTACATAGGACTGCTACCACAATCTCAGCTGCAGCAGCATATCAGATATCTAATCATCGCTCTAACACTATATTGAGGATTCTTTTGTTGGTTATTTTTGAGGATTCTTTTGAGATAAGTACATTTGCATGCAGTTATTGCTCTAGGAATTAATTAAGTGGCATTTGTATATTCCTAAGGACATTTCTCTTCTAGTGAACAAACACAAGTGGTTATTACAAACGTTTCCAAGTACCCAAATTATTGTTCTTGACATGAAATTTACATATTCGTCACTGTCGTTCTTTTCAAATTATTCAAAAATCTCTACTCCTCTTTGATAGTTCAGCTTGTCCAGGAGCGTAGCCAGCATATGAAAGTAGGTGTAGCCTGACATTTATATAAATACTAATTTTTCATAACATTACATAACTTCAAGTGCATCACAAAAAGTGTTCAATTACACAAAATCTACTGTTAAGCTAAAAAGTAAGTTGAACCCTATAATTTTTTACTTTTAACAACTTCATCTATTAGCAAGAAACTCATCCTCTATTTTTTTGTGAACTGCACATGTTTCATTACTGAAAATACTCTCAGTTGTAGCCATAGAAAACTCATCATCCATTTTCTTGCCAGGAGACAATTGTGTGGCCATAATAAAATCTATACTATCAAGGTATTTAAACAGAATCAACTAGAAAATTATCTTTTTAAGGCTGAACCATATATAAGATAAAATGGAAACCTCAAATTACTAATAGAACAAGTTAAGAAGAGCAGAGGCGAGGGATGGCCGAAATTGAAATACAAGATTAATTCATTACAATATCTGATAACACCATTTCATATAAAGAAGTGTTTCAGACTTCATCTTCACTCCACTTTTGTATCATACAAAGGGAGTGTACTTAGACTACTGATACAGGTTATATATTACACAAACGTGTTACATACTTACATATAAACACACAACACAAAGGAGACTATTAGTTTAATAATAAGCCATGTCTTGTGATTTCTTGGTGTAGTCCTTAACGATCACGCCATTGTGAAACTTCAACACCTCGTAGGAGTTCATAGTCTCTTCTGGTTTAATGTGATAAACACGAGCCTGTTGTGGTTGGTACTGGCAAAAACTAGCTGCGGCCTGTTTACGTTCTTGTGGAGCATGTGATTTTTGTGCGTTAGGCCTTCTCTTTGTTTCCAATATTGCGAAACCTTCCTCTCCATTTCTTAGGAGATCCAATATTGCGAAACCTTCCTCTGCAATTCTTAGGAGATCTGCCTTGGACGACATCTTTTGACGCTGAAGAAAATATATAGTATAAGTGATCAAAGTGAATAGCCAGTGATGATGTTTTCTGTTGTTCTTGGTTTCAAGGGGAAGTCCCTTTATATAGGAAGCAAATTGTTCAGCAGTGGGAGAAAAATAAAGTAGCTAATTAATCTGATAAATCTGAACAAAGGGGCCGGTGGATTCCCTTCTTAATCATCTGATTATTCCTTTCGGATGAGCATTGAACACTTCTCCCATTAGAAAGGAACGATACATACATACATACATACATACATACATTAATAACAATTCCAATACTCCAAGTGGAGTGAGGTTGCACGTAAATTATGGACCCCTCTGAAAGATCTGTAATGTTGGAATATTAGGACGAACTAATAATAAATATATGAAAACCCACCTGGTCTCAGCTTCGGTCCACATCGTTATCCAACACATGGTTAAGTAGAATTTGATTATGCAAAATATCTAACACAAAAGTCAAAAGTATTCAACCAAATTTCTCCTCGTTATAGAAGTCCACGATTGGCCCCCTTGGATGTAGGTTTGTTTGAAGTTGATGCCTTGATGGTTCATAATGTTAAGAGATTTCTATATATAATTGTTTATATGCAGATATTTCTTTCTTTCTTTCTTTCTTTCTTTCTTTTTTTTTTTTTTTCAAAAATGAAATCTTTTTCGAATGGCTCGTAAGGAAACAGTGGAATTAGATGATTTATATTTTTCATTTAGAAACTGTGTTTTTGAATTTTCAATTTGGTCTTTGCTTTTTTGTTTTAATAATTTTTTTATTTAATGTGGGGTTGGGGTTGGGGGGGGGTGAAAAGTCATTTTCTTTGCCTTTCACTGGGAATTTCAACGGAAATTGTTAGTAGGGACTTTCGTGCTAATTTTTGAAATGTTGGGAACCCTAAAATTTGGGGAAAGAAGAATGGGCATATCTTTGCAATTTGTTGTAAAGGTTGGGACCTTACCCGAAATTTAGCCTTTTAATTTGACTTTCTTTCTCTTTTAAATGTTAATGTCTGAGGACGAAAGTGTCATTTTAGAAGGAGTAAACATCCGAAATAAATAAAAGCCGTAAATAGGAATGAAATGAAATAATAAATACAACGTTGGAGGTCTAACATGATAGAAAAAATGAATTAGGGCAAAATTGTGTGAAACTCGAAGTAATTATCCTAAAAAAATTACTAAACACAACGTAGATCATACCATGGAGTGATTAAAGTTGTGTCAAAGGTTGTAACATGTGCTAAGTGAATAAAAAAAACTTTCATTTTCAGTAAAATTACAACCCAATGCTTCTTCTCTTAACTCATTCAAGCTCTAATGTCACTTGACAGTAGAGCTCAAAGCTGCGACACAATTTGAACCATTATATATATATATATATATATATATTTGGGGGGGGGGTTGAAAGAATAGTGGAAAAGGTAAGGTAAATAATTTTGATATGCAGATGGAATCAATCTCTAAGGTCAAAGTTGGAAATCTCTATATTCATAAAGACACTTTTCTTTTGCATTCAGAAGAATTAAACGGCAGTATGAGGTTACATGCATGTGGTTATTCGCTCATCTCCCTCTTCAAATTGTAAATTCTGTTTTGATTGAATAAAATGGTGGGAGAATCCAACCCTCTGATCGAATTTAGGTGGAGGGCTAAAAATCACGCCGTGATTCGTATGGTGCTCTTAGGGTGAAAAAGACACTTTTCTTCTCGAGCACAAAAGGAAGTAACTATTCAAAACATACATTCAATTACCTAGATTATTCTTCTTGTTATAAAACAGACTCTTCATTATATTGTTCTCTCCAAATTGAAATCTTAAAGAAGTATGAGAAATAAGAGAACTAAGGAGTTTGCAAACACAGTAACACCCATCATATATATATACACACACTTATAATACTTGAGACGTACGTGTTACATACTCCACTAGCGTATATATAGTAGGAAAGTGACGCCACCTTTGTATCATTTATACATTACAAAGGGAGCATCCTTAAATTATGCAAACATATAAAAAAAAGGAGCAAATAAGATAGCACTAGCTTGATTAATAAGCCATAGTTTGAGATTTCCTCGTATATCAATCATGTCATCGTGAAACTGCAACACCTCGTACGAGTTCATTATCTCTTCGATTTTATCTGATGAACACGAGCCTGTTGTGGCTGATACCTGTAAAGACAAGCTGGTTTAGGTTCTTCTGGAGTAGGCCTTGTCTTCTTTCCATAGTACACAGCGTCCAATATTGCGAAACCTTCCTTACCTATTCGTAAAAGATCTGCCTTGGACGACATTCGTAGAAGAAACAAGTGTATAGGGGATCAAAGTGAATAGGATATAATATTTTGTATTTTGTTGTGTTGTGTTGTTTCAAAGGGCAATCCCTTTATATAGAAGGCTCAGTGTCCGAAAATGATTTAATTAGACAAATCTGAACAAATTAAGAGGGTGGCCGGTGGATTCCCTTCTTGTTCCGATTCCTTTTGGATGAGTGTTTATCAATTTCCTTGTATAATCGAACTTATGACTGACCGGGGTGATCGGAAGAGCACTAACAAACTAGTGCAGAACAAATGCCTGAGTAGATCGAGGAAGGATTTGACTGAAAACGGCGAGTCGTGATTTGAAAATTTGGCGCCCTCTCGGAGACAAATGGTGATTTGAGTCAATGATATTATTTCTGAAGCAGGAACGGTAAGAGGATGGATAGACCAATAGCTCATGCTTGAAATGTGATAACGTAACTACTGTAACACTTATTTGAAGCACTTTCCCTTTCTTAAATTTTTAGTTTTTAATTTACTATTTTGCTCCTAGCTAGAGCTTGACTTTTCAACAGTCATCATATTTTCAAATTAATTGTGTTCATAAGAAATTTCCCCTTTCCTAATAATTCCAGTTGTTCGATTTTTCAAACCATTTCTTTGAATTCTTTGCTTTGTGCCCCGTCACAAACTTTGACATGATAATGGCTCTATTCCTAGTGTGTACAGATCGGACTCTGAATTTAGAGCCCGACTTCCAATCACGAGCTGGTGACTAACATGTGTCAGGTGAGTTGACAATTACTGATAACTCGGAGCCCGACCTGTTTCATTATATATCCGGAATGTGAGAATGGAAATGTCAATTGCCCGAGTTGTGATCCCAAACGAAAGACGTTTACTCGGTTGAATAACGAACTATTTGAGCAAATTAGGCAATCAGATACAGAATAGGTGACAGTTCTATATTTGAAGTCAATGGGATTCATCGTGTTCACTATATATGTGAATGGAATGTGATTCCATGTATAATTTACAAACTGAAATAACTAAAGACGTCTTCCGATCTGGAAATTACGTAACCAAACTGACGTCATTATCCTTGTATTTAGGCTAATCCGAATCTGATCCCTAGCAATATCTTAAAAAATATAGATCGATCAAAATTGTGTTTCACAAATTGTCTACTGATTAAACAAATTGTCTACAGTTGCAAAAGATTTCTAGTCCTCCAGGCCTACTAGAGTAACCCACATGTGTATTAAAGAGTCCTACCCATAAAGGATATCTAGTACTGCTGGGATACCAGAAATTTATAAAATTGACAAACCAATTAAAATTAGTTCCCATTTTAATCAAAATTGACACCTAACTCAATTATAATAGTTAGGTGATTATCGTCAAAGTTGTGAATTGAGAACAAGATTTTCTTGTTACTTATTCTTGTGACTGAGTTCAAATTCTTTCCTTTTTTCTTTTTTGGTTGCAACCTACGTGAGTTAATATTCTCATTCTAGTAAGCTTTACCCAGTCAATTAATTGACTGACCAATAATGCAAAGTGAAAATCATTCTGTGCTCTTTATCCTTGGACCAACTTTTGACAGATTCGATTTTGTCTAAACGCAATCACTTCAACAAGTTTGTTAGAACTTGTAATAAGCTCACGAGCTTCAGATTAGAGACGAAATACAAGTTTTCTTTTCCCTTTTTTTTTTGGTTGAAAAAGGAGACGAAAGATAAGTCACTATGTGAAGTAATATCATACTGTTCACCCATGTATGACGTGTAAATTGGATCGTCAAGTTTTTATCTACGGCAAGCATGATTCACTGAGTACTAGGAAGGAGATGGAGAAAGGTAAAGGCTCTTCTATTATTATAAATCTTAAGTAAGACCAACCAGCGGCGGATTGAACTTGGGTATGCACAAATTAATTTGCAGAAAATTTTTAAACAAGAAACATTAGTTGAAATTAAAAAATACGCAAATATATTATTATGATTGTGCTCTAGGCAATTGCCTACTTTGATAATTTTGTAAAATTACATCATTATAAATAGTGTCAAAAAAATATATGACCAACCCTCTAAGACTAATTTGAGGATTCTTTTGAGATATTTTCAAGAGAAGTACATAGGTAGTAGCTATTGCTCTAGGAATAAAGTGGCACTTATGTTCACAAAAGATCACGGAAGCGTGTGTTTTAATACAAGCAAACGAACAACGTCGAAACCGGAAAAAGCCAATATTCAGCCAATAGATTTGGACCTTAAAACTTGTAACAGTTGAAATTTGATCACGAACACAAGTAAAAACCGTCGCCATAAATGATTAAAGCCCTAAGTCCTTTGATAAGAGATTTGTGATTCGAATTCACGAAACACGATTTACTAATAAGACAAATCTATCTCTTTAACAAGGACAATGTCTTTAATTCATCATAAAAACTCAATCTAATTAATCGTCTTACAATGAGACTCTTTATATTCGGTAAAAATAAAATATAATTCTTGAAGGAAAAGAAACCTAATTATTAAAAGCACACGTCTGATAAAAATTCTAAATACAAAAAGCAAGAATAAAAATAAATAAATTAGAAAATTCGCCAGAATAATTGAAGTGTCGATTTCACGCTCAAAACAATCGAACTTGGATACGGGACTAGTGGGCTTAAGGGATTTGGCCGATGAGTTTTGTTCAGCAACTCGTTTTTGCTTGGAAAACACAATAACTAGTCCATTAGCGACGGTAATTTTCTGGTGGACACATCCATCAGAAATTTCCAACGGAAAAGAAATTATCGGAAATTTCTGAAACAAAAGTCCGTCAGTGGTCTGTCGGAAATTTTTCGACGGAAACCATATGTCGTCGGAAATTTCCCACAACAAAAGAAGCCGTCGGACGGAAATTTCCGATGGACAAATCTTTCTGTCAGAAATTTCTGATGGCTTTCTCTGTCCTTTAGAGCTTTTCGACGGCTTCTTTTGTTTTTCTGTCAGAACTTTTTGGCGGCTTTGTTGCTACGTCAAAAATTTACGATGGCTTTATTGTTGAGTCGGAAATTTCTGACGGTTCTGTTGGAATTTGATAATATAGTAAAATTTTGAAAATTTTCCTTCTTTATATACTATATATTGTTAATTAAAACTTTTTAAATAAATTTAAAGATAATTTTTTAATTTCCCTACCCTCCCCCACGCCCCTTAGTACGAAAAAAAATGTTTTAATATGTACAATGTTCTATAATAAAATATATAGACTGTCAAAAACTATTAAATATGTTAACTATATATATGTATATATAATAGAAAATAAATTTATTCTAAATTTAGAAATGTTATGAACAATTAAAAGTGTTATTAACAAAGTAAAGATCAAACATGGAATCTCAATATGCATAATGACAATTGCTGTTATGGAATTAAAAAAGGTAGGAGTAGTTAGGTGTCCTCTCCCAACTACTGTTGGACACATGTGCGGTTTGTATGCACACAAACTCATTTTTGTGCTCTGTTCGCAAATCACCGTAAAATTGTCTTTATATATAATCTATGCACTAAAATATATAATGTTCGGTACTCCATTAGTAAAAAAAAAATATATAAGATGAAATAAATTTTCCAATTGTAATGCAGTTTATCCAATGAAAAAAACATATATGAAACAAAAATTTTAATCATCGATGAAGATTTTTATTTGGCAGTTAAGGTTTAAATCGGTGGTTGTAAATAAATTTTTTTATTAATTATTGGGTTTTTAAAATAAAAAATTCACATTAATCACATTTTTATTTTAATAGAACCAAAAAAAAATTTAATAGACTGACTTTTTTATTTTTTAGTTTTAATTAATAATGAATATAAATTATAGTGTAGAAAAACAGTGTAAAAAAATATTATAGTAATTGACACAGACAAAAATAAATTTAGAGGTATAAATGACATATATGGAATAATATATAACAAAAATTTTAACTAATAAAAAATCCATAATGCTTGAAAAGGAAAATTCGATATTTTTAAATTAGCATAATTACTATAACATACTTTATATAAATTTTGGGGCAACATGTTAACAAAAAGGTATGTTAGCCTGGCGGTTGGGACTTTACTCCCCAATCGCTAGGTCCCAGGTTCGAATCCCCATTAAGCATTAGGGAAAATTAATTCTCGCTGGTCTACGGTCCAGGTCCGGGCTTGCTAGATGGTTGGCTGGTTAGGCTAGCGGGTCGGGTTGTATCTTTACGGGTCGGGTTAAACCAAGCTTTGTAGCGGATTATATATAGCGCGTCGGGTCGGGTCGGGTCGGGTTAAACAACCCTTCCGTTGGAAAATTTTCGATTGAATTGTTTGTCAGAAATTTATGATGGAAACTAGCATTAGCGACGCGACCTTCACCAACTGAGTTTCCAACGGCCCTTTCTTCGCGGAAATGACTTTTATCGACGGAAATTCAGGCTTTAGCAACGGAGTTTGTCTTCGCTGAAAGCCACTATTTTAGTAGCGATTATTTGTCCAAATCTGACACTGTTCAGTCTGAATTGATGGATTTGTTTAACTTATTAATTGTTGTTCGGTTGCCGTCATTGCATCGTATCACTTCTTTTCTCAAGGAGAAACACAAGTGGTTTAGTTATTCTAAACATTTTCAAGTATCCGACTTATTGTTCTTGATTTGAAACATACTCTTCATTGTTGTCTTTTCAAATCCCTTGTACTTGTCTATAGTTGAGCATGATGTCAATATTAATTTCATCTCATTAGAAGCTTCATTCTAGGACTCGTGGTTTAATTTTATTCTTCTATACGCGAAATTCCTAAGACCATTTCTAATACAAATGTATAGTTTTGGAATGACATGGAGGAGATATAAACACATAAAATGCACAAATCTCAATTTTCTTTATCTCCTTTCTCACCTTTTTTTTTTCTCTATTTTCCATTTTTTCGTCACGATGTCCTTGGCATTTTCTACAACTAGACATTGCCAAGGATATTGGGGAGAAAAATGGAAAATAAAGTGAGAAAAATGTAAAAACAAAGAGAGAGAAAATTGAAATTTACAATCTCTTATCCACGTCATCCCAAGATTACATATTTGCATTGGATATGCTCTAAATGAACAAGGTGAATCAAGGGCGTGCCGGCCGGCGAGGGAATTGGAAAAATCGAAATACAATAACTCATGGCCATATCTGATAACACATTATTTCATATATAACAAAGTGTTATAGACTTCATCTATATATTCTACACCCTTAAAAGTAAAAACCGCTAGCATATACAGACAAGTAACTACTCCACTTTTGCATCGCACAAAGGGAGCATATCTAGCTAGCTACGCTACTAATTATACATATAATTCCGACGTAATCTTAATTATTACATACAAGCACAAAAAAGGCGACTTGACTAGCTAGTTTAAAAAGCCATATCTTGATATTTCTTTGTAAGGTCCTTAACCATCACACCATCATGAGACTTCAACACCTCATAGAAGTTCATTATCTCTTCCGGTATTTGTCTTTGATAAACACGAGTCTGTTGTGGTTGGCAGTATTGGCAAAACCTGGCCTCTGCCGGTTTATGTTCTTGTGAGGCAGGAGGTTTGTGTGGTTTAGGCCTTGTCCTCTTTGCATGGTGTGCAGCTTCCAGTATTTCGAAACCTTCCTTTCCTATTTTTTGAAGATCGTCCATGGACGACATTTTGTTAATTACACTGAAGAAACTAGCTAGTATATGAGATCAAAGTGAATGTTTTCTGTTGTTGCTCTGCCAGTTTTCTAGGGGAAGTCCCCTTATATAGGAAGCAAATTGTTAGTACAGGAAAGAAAAAAGTAGCTTATCTGATATATCCGGACAAGAGGCCCACGGTCTATTCCCTTCTTGTCCTGATTCTTTTCGGATGAGGAACTATACAATTTATAATAATAAAAAAAGATCCAAATACTGGGTGTACCTAAGTTGCCATTTGTAAGTTTTTCAATGTAGGAACGCCTGGCTTGGACATATATAAATTATAAGCCCCTCTAAAAGATCAGTAACGTTGGAATATTACGACGGCCTAATTATAATAATAATTATATGAAAACACAGCCAAGATGAAAATATTCAACCAAGTCCTAGATTGGCCCCTTTGGTGTATTTGAATTTGATGGATTACAACGTTATGAGGTTTTTATAATCTGAAAATGATCTTCATTTCAAAATATACTACACAAGCAAACTGGTATCATGATCAATTTACTTTGTCTAATCACTGTAACTTTTGTTTGTCGAGTAGGATTTAAACAACAAGATGCCTGAGCAAAGTTTCCATCACAAGTTTCAAATCGAAGACAGGATTTAAGTTTGTAAGGATATATATATGACCGCGTAAATTTATCAGAGTGCAATGCAAGCTTTACTCGGTCAATTGCTCTGCACTTTATCCTTGGACAATTGTTAACGGCCATTGGTGACAAGAAAGGTCGTAATTAACATGGCAGGGAAGCAATAACGATCTTATGCTCAAGTCTAAAAATCAATGGATGCTCGTTTGCTGGACCGGAGACAAAATGTAAATAAATAAATTGGTTTGGTTTCATTCTCTAGTAGATTAAGCTTTTAGACACGTAGTCTATAGACTTATTTGTTTTTCTATATCTAGTTAGGCATGAGAAAGAGAATCTCTTGAATTTCTCTGATTCTTTATAGCGATATATGTTAGTTACTTAAAAACTGAACCAACAAAAGGTTCTTTTTCAAATATTTCATGGTTGGACTACTAATCATTGTGTTTAGTCTAATCTGAATGACTGAATCTGATTCTTTGCTTGATCCTCATGATTTTGCATATCGTGGAAGAGAGGCACGTAGAAAGGTTCCTTTATGTTTATCCGATGAATGAGTTGTCTCATCGCTACCTGCTATAATTGAATGCAGGGATTTGAAGCTCACAAAATATGTATCAGATATAAATAAGTACTTATAAGAAAATTCGTAAAATTGCCGCAGCACAAATTGATTTGGCTTTAAAAAGGCAGTTGTTTTTACAGTGTAGCTCTTGAAATTGTAAGACTAAATTGGTGTCATACTTCACTGATGCACTTTGTGGTTGGCAGCAGTAAAGACATATTCCGGTACTTCAGGTTGCTCTGTGTTGGACGTTGGCTTTTCCGAGGTATATTATTTGCATCAAGAATGGCAAAGCCTTCCTTTCCTATCCCTGTAAGATCTGCTTGGAATTTATATATATATTTTAAGGTAAGAGAATGATAAGTTTGGAGAAGTTTAGGAAATGTTTTGTGTTGCATAAGGTATGAAGAAAATCCCTTTGCAAAAGAATAGCTTAATTAAAATCTGATCATGGTTGCCTTTTGGATTCCCATCCATCCAGATTCTTTTCTGAATTCTGATGTGCATTGAGCACATTTGCTAATATATAATAATTAAAATCCTTAAGAAAACGAAAAAGTGCAAAGTATGGTTTGTATGGTAAAAAATTATTGTACAGTGAAAAATTAACAAGACATGCATTACATTAATCTTTAATTAAGCTGCTTCCTACTTCCCATGCTTTAGATTCTCCACCTCCAAAAAGGCACAATCATGGATTTTGGTAAAGTATTGAAATAATTCTTCGATATCCCAAAAAGATATAGGAAGGCCGGTTTGGTCACGTGGCAAGATAACATAGTTTTGGGTTAGCATGAAGCGAGAGGCCTTAGAGCATGCACCCTTTATCTTATTCTTTCCCTAATAATTGATGAGATTCTAAAGTGCAAAAAATATACTTGGTTCATGGCACGTAAAAGATCATTTTCAAGTTTTAGCGCCTTGATCGATGTTGCCGATCAAGAGAGGGCAAAATAAAAAAAAAAACGAAAAACGAAGAACAAAAAGCTTATTTCTATCCCAACTCTAACTATTATCACTCCTTATTTTAAGCATTAATTAGTCTATATTTTTCTCTCAAATAAAAAAAGGATGACTGTGTAACCTCCCATGAAATACATACATGGATCAATATACACCGCACACTTATGCAGTACTGTTCTAAAAAGCATATAAGGTGTGAAAATTATATATTATAAAGCGTCAAATTAAATTAGACTTTGAGTCTAGATGTGTCAAAATGCACAAATACATCATAAAAGTTAATGTATGATGAAGCCTGGAGGTCCGTGGAGCACAAGTCGCGAGTATATATAAACGCGCTTTTTAGAACACAAATTATTATCAGTCTAATTCTAGTTTCTGTCAGCATAGTGTGATAGTTATTATTGAATAGAATATGATTCTGTTAGCAGTAATATTGTTAATAAGTGAACAAACCAGAAAAATGTAAATCTTCCTACCTAAGGTTCCATAGTTTAATGATTAATCATTATGATTAATCTTCTAACCTGAATCTGATCCTTAACAGAATTTTGCTTTAAACCATTATGAAACTCTTAGTTTTAATTTGTTTACAGCATGTTGAAGAGAAAGTGCCTTGTTCAGATTTCTATTCCATGACGATGAAGGGAAAAAATCCAGTGCTCTAAGAGTACTGAGCACTCGGTATGCCTGGTCAATCAGAGACTTAAATGTGAGATTTAGGGCCCAAATTAAATAACAAAATTGGGGCCCTTAAATCCACATACAGTTTCCTGATTGGTTAGGATGTACCGAGTTCAGTAAAGATGCCTAAGTAATAAAAGTGCTATTATATATCTTTTATTACACGAGGATTTGAAGATTACTAGAATAATATCATAGACCAAACAATGTTTAATTTATAAGAAAAGTGATTGCCATGATAATTTTTTTAATTTATAAAGTTGTCGAATCATGATTTGGATCTGAAAAAAGTGCAGTTTTATTTATTATATGGATTTCGTCTCTAATACCTTTAGTTTGTCTTGATTGATCATGTTATATATATATACACACACACATATACCCCACACACAAAATATTGTGGTCGAATATTACATTGTATTTGTGGATAGAGATTTCATTGGTGTAACCCTTAACAGTCACACCTTCATGAAACTACTGCAACATACATCTGATCGTGTTAATAACACTTTCGTATCTGATTTGATCGATTTTACCTGATAAAAACAAGCCTGTTATGATTGACAGTGCACGTGGCATATAATTTTGTGGAAGCCTTCCTATTGTAGCGGAAGCATAAGAAACGGAGGAACATACCAGTTCAAAACACTCGTGCATTGGATTGCACTAGAATTTGAAGTTATTAGTTATCGGGTTTAGACTATATTATAACTTGGTATTTCAAAGACGATGTTTTTGTTTTTCTTAGGGTTAGATTAAACCTAGGATTATGGACCTCGAGTGGAGGTGGAGGTGTAAACCATAGATTTTTCACAAGTATGCAAAACGTTGGAACTAGCTAGGTTACGAGTATGCAAATATTTCTCTATGTAAATAATTTATAATAAAACCAAGGGATTTATTAGTCCATAACCATCACACCTTCGTTAAACTGCAACACCTCGTGGCAGTTCATATAATCTCATTCGGTTTTACTTGAGTGTTTTTCGCCCGATATAGGTCTTGTCTTCTTGCCGTAGCATGCTTCTAGTATGGTGAAGCCTCCCTTTCCTATTCTTGCAAGATCTGCCTTGGATCCCATTTCCTAGGATAAACTTAAGAAACAAGTGTATATATGAAGAAGCGAAGGAAATGATTTTGAGCTGTTCTTGATGCACTATAATTGATGAAAGGGAAAAGCCCTTTATATTAGAAAGCTCAAATGTCTAGAGGGAGGAAAAAGTGGCAAAGTATATACATATATAACATCTTTTGACGCTGAATAAAATATATAGTATATGTGATCAAAGTGAATACTAGGGATGGTTTCTGTTGTTCTTCGTTTCAAGGGGAAGTCCCTTTGTATAGCTAGGAAACTAATTGTTTAGCAGCGGGAGGAAAATAAAGTAGCTAATCTGATAAATCTGAACAAAGAGGCCGGCGGATTCCCTTCTCGATCTGATTCCTTTTGGATGAGCATTATTGAACATTTCTCCCAGAGGAACGATGCATAACTTAATAAAAATTCCAATGTTCCGAGTGAAGTGAAGTTGCACGTAAATTATGGACCCCTCTGAAAGATTTGTAATGTTGGAATATTAGGGCGAATTAATAATAAATCTATGAAAAGACCACCTGGTCGGTCGGTCGGTCGGTTTGTAAACGTTAACCAGCACAACATGGCACAATCTAATTATGCACTATATCTAACACAAAAGTCAAAAGTATTCAACCAAATTTCTCTTATAGAAGTCCTCGATTGGCCCCCTTCGATGTAGGTTTGTTTGAATTAAGTTGAATGGTTTATAATATTAAGAGATTTCTATATATAATTGTTTATGTATATGTAGATATTTCTTCCTTTTTTTTTTTTTTTCAAAAATGAAATCTTTTTCGAATGGCTTGTAAGGAAACAGTGGAATTAGATAATTTGCATTTTTCATTTAGAAACTGGGTTTTTGAATTTTTGAATTTGTTTTTTGCTCTTTGTTTTTAATTTTTTTATTTAATTTGAAGGGGGTAAAAAGTCATTTCCTTTTCCTTTCACCGGGAATTTGAATGGAAATTGTTAGTAGGGGCTTTCATGTAAATTTTTGAAATGTTGAGGACCTAAATAAAATGTAAATAAAATTTGGGGAAAAATGAACGGGTATATATTTGCTATTTGTTGTAAAGGTTGGGGACCTTACGTGAAATAAGACTCTTTTAATTTGACTTTTTTCTCTTTTAAATGTTAATATGTGAGGACGAAAGTGTCATTTTAGAAGGAGTTAACATCCAAAATAGATGACCTAAATAAAACGTAAATAAAATTTGGGGAAAAATGAACGGGTATATATTTGCTATTTGTTGTAAAGGTTGGGGACCTTACGTGTAATAATACTCTTTTAATTTGACTTTTTTCTCTGTTAAATGTTAATATGTGAGGACGAAAGTGTCATTTTAGAAGGAGTTAACATCCAAAATAGATGGAAACTGTTATTAGGAACAAATGAAACGTTGGAGGTCTAGCAGGATAGAAAAAATGAATTAGGACAAAATTGTGTGAAAGTTGAAGTATTGAGGTACCTAGAATGTAAAATACCCTAAAAAAAAATTAGTAAACACAATGTAGATCAAATACTGTGGAGTGATTAAAGTTGCGTCAAAGGTTGTAACATGTGCTAAGTGATTAAAAAAAATAATTTTTAGTAAAATTACAATCCCATGCTTCTTCCCTCGACTCAACTCATCCGAGCTCTAATTTCATTCAGCAGCAGAGCTCACAGTTGTGACACAATTTGAAACATTATTTCTTGTCTTTTTTTTTCTAATTTTCCTTTTCCTTAGAAAATAAAGAAAAGGGGGGAAAAAGGAATAGTGAAGGTAAGGTAAATAATTTTGATACACAATGGAATCAATCTCAAAGGTCAAAGTTGGAAATCTCTATATTCATAAAGACACTTTTCTTCGGCATTCAGAATCAGAAGAATTAAATGGCAGTATGCGGTTACATGCATGAGGTTAGTCGCTCATCTCCCTCTTCAATACAATTCCGTTTTGATTGAATAAAATGGTGGGAGAATCAAACCCTCTAATCGAATTTAGGTGGAGGCCTAAAAATCACGCCTATATTCGTATGGTGCCTTTAAAGGGGTGGGGGGGGGAGGGGAGACACTTTTCTTCTCGAGTACAAAAGGTAGCAACTATCCAAAACACACATTTGATTACCTAGATTATTCTTCTTGTCATAAAACAGACTCTTCATTATATTGTTATTTCCAAATTCAAATCTTAAAAGAGTACGAGAAATAAGAGAATTAAAGAGTTTGCAAACATAGTAACATCCATAAAATATATATATATTTATAATACTTGAGAAGTGTCACACACTCCACTAACATATATATAGTAGGAAAGTGACTCCCCCTTTGTATCATTTATACAATACAAAGGGAGCATCCTTAAATTATGCAAACAAATAAAAAAAAAAGTGCAAATAAGAGAGTACTAGCTAGTTTAATAAGCCATAGTTCGATGCTTCCTCCCATAATCCTTATCAATCATGTCATCATGAAACTGCAACATCTCGTTCGAGTTCATTATCTCTTCCGGCTTTATCTGACAAACACGAGCCTGTTGTGGCTGATACCTGTAAAGACAAGCCTGCTTAGGTTCTGGTGGAGTAGGACTTGTCTTCTTTCCGTAGTACACAGCGTCCAATATTGCAAAACCTTCCTTACCTATTCGTAAAAGATCTGCCTTGGACGGCATTCTTAATTTATTAAGGTAGAAGAAACAAGTGTAGATGGGATCAAAGTGAATAGGATATAATGTTTTGTTTTTTCTTGTGTTGTGTTGTTTCAAAGGGCAATCCCTTTATATAGAAAGCTCAATCTCTGAAAATGATTTAATTAGACAAATCTGAACAAATCAAGAGGGTGGCCGGTGGATTCCCTTCTTGTTCTGATTCTTTTCGGATGAGTGTTTATCAATTTCCCAGTATAATCGAACTTATGACTGACCGGGGTGATCGCTAGTGGTTCTAACAAACTAATGCATAACAAATTCCTGAGTAGATGTAGGAAGAATTGACTGAAAACAGCAACTCGTGATTTGACAATTTGGCGCGCTGTCAGAGACGAATGCTGATTTGAGTCAATGATATTATTTCTGAAGCAGGAACGGTAAGAGGATGGATGGACCAAGAGCTCTTGCTTGAAACGTGGTAACTTAACTACTGTAACACTTGTTTGAACCACTTCTCTTTTCTTAAATTTTTTGTTTTTAATTTGCTATTTTGCTCCTAGAGCTTAACTTTTCAACAGCCATCATATTTTCAATTAATTGTGTTCATAAGAATTTTCTCCTTTCCTAACAATTTCAGTTGTCCGATTTTTCAATCCATTTCTTTGAATTCCTTGCTTTGTGCCACATCACAAACTTTGACATGAAAATGGGTCCATTTCAGGTGTAACATATCAGGCTCTAAATTCAGAGTCTTACCTCCAACATGAGCTACCAATTAACCCGTGTCAGTTGAGTTGACAGCTGCTGATAACTCGATGCCCGACCTGTTTCAATAGTCGGATTATGAAAATAGTAATGTTAGTTGACCGAGTTGTGATCCAAAACGAAATACGTTTACTCGGTCAAATAACGAACTATTTGAGCAAAATTAGGCAATCAGATACATAATAGGTGACAGTTCTATCTTTGTCGATTGAATTCATAGTGTCAACTCTATATGTGAATGGAATGTGATTCCATATATAATTTACAAACTGAAATAACTAAAAAACATCTTCACATCTGAATATTATTACGTAATCAAACTGACGTCAATATCATTGTATTTAGGTTAATCCGAATCTGATCCCTAAACTTAAACCATATAGATTGATCAAACTTGTGTTTCACAAATTGTCTACTGATTAAACAAATGGTTCGTCATAAGTTCTATAACAAAAGGTGGGGATCTACGGTTGGAAAAAATTTCTAGTACTCTAGGCCCGGTAGTGTAACCAGCATGTGTATTAAAGAGTCCTACCCATAAAAGATATCTAGTACCATTGAGATACCAGAAATTTGTAAAATTGACAACCAATTATAATTAGTTCCCATTTTAATCAAAATTGATACCTAACTCAATTATAATAGCTAGGTGATTATCGTCAAAGTTGTGAATTAAGAACAAGATTTTCTTGTTACTTATTCTTGTGACTCTGTGAGTTCATATTCTTTTCCTTTTTCTTTTTTGGTTGCAACCTACGTGAGTCCATATTCTCATTCTAGTAAGCTTTACCCAGTCAATTAATTGACTGACCAATAATGCAAAGTGAAAATCATTTTATGCTCTTTATCCTTGGACCAAATTTTGACAGATTCGATTTAGTCTAAACGCAATCACTTCGACAAGTTTGTTAGAACTTGTAATAAGCTCACGAGCTTCAGATTAGAGACGAAAGATAAGTTACTATTTGAAGTAATATTAGACCGTTCACCTATGTACGACGTGTAAATTGGATCGTCAAGTTTTTGTCTGCGTGCCGCATGATTCATTGAGTACTAGGCAGGGGATGGAGAAAGGCAAAGGCCAACCGGTGGCGGATCGGACTTGGGTATGCACAGCCGGCAAATGCCCTCTTCTATTATTATAAATCTTAAGTAAGATCAACCAGTGGCGGATCGAACTTGGGTATGCACAAATTAATTTTCCATAAAAATTTTAAACAAAAAAATATTAGTTCAGGGGCGGATTCAGGATGAAGTAATAAGGGGGGCTTACAAATTTTTTTTAATAAAAAATATTTTGTTGTAGTAAATGAGCAAAAAATTAAGAAATAATAAATTTTATGTTTCAATTTGTGTATATTTGAGGCACTATCAAATTGAACGATAGAATATCTTTAAAAAAAAAAAAAACTACAATACAAATATTTTACGCAATTGTCAAGTCATACAACTTTCTCAAATTATATAAAAACAATATAATGATGCAAGTATAGAGTGGAGTTAGACTTCGAAGTAGAAGTAAGATTATTAAACTTATAATTAGATTTGCTGAGCTCATTGTTTATTTTTTTTTTATTTCTCTATTTTCTTTTTCATAATATGCATCATAACTATTCACTGATTATTCAAAATTGCATCAAGAAATCATTTCAGTGATTAAGAAATATAACTCGCAAATAAGCCAAATGAGATATTCATTATGAATTATATTCTTGAACATATTTCAAGTTGTCACTTTTAAATCACTATTACGAGCACATTGCTTAACCGCTTTGACAAATTGTAATATGTGTTATTGAAGTAGGCCTTGAGAATATTTCAAATTAGAAATAGAAGTTATCCAATATGATAGTTGGAACTCAAAATCGATCTAAGTAGCCAACAAAATAGAAACTAACTAAAAAATATTCTGAATATTTTTTAGGATTGGCCAACCTTGACCATATGCTAGATCTGCCACTGCCGTTTGTTGAAATTAAAAAAATACTCAAGTACCTTGTTATGAATATTGTACACTAGGCAATTTCATACTTTGATAACATTGTAAAATTACATCGCTATCAGTAGTGTCAAAAAAATATGATCAACCCTCTAAGACTAATTTGAGGATTCTTTTGAGATATTATAAATGCATATATATTTAGTACGTAGTTATTGATCTAGGAATGAAGTGGCACTTGTATATTCACAAGGACACTTCTTGATAAGATCACGGGAGCACGTATTTTAATACAAGAAAACGAACGATGTCAAAACCCAGAAAAATCCAATATACGGCTAATAGATTTGGACCTTAAAACTTGTAACAGTTGAAAATTGATCACAAACACTAGTTAAAACCTTCACCATAAAGGATTAAAGCCGCTAAATCCTTTGATAAGAGACGTGTAATTCGAATCCATAAAACACGATTTACCAATAAGAGAAATCCATCTCTTTAACAAAGACTACCTTTAATTCATCATAGAAACTCTCTCTAATTAATTGTGTTACAATGAAACCTTTTATATACGGTAAAAATAAACCATAATTCTCGAAGGAAAAAAAAATCTAATTATTAAAAGAAAATATATAAAAACTCTAATTATTAAAAGTAAGAATAAAAATAAATAAATTAGAAAATTCGCCAAAAATTCTACCAGAATAATTGAAGTGTCAATTTGACCTTGAAACGATGGAATTTGGCCACGAGACTAGTGGGCTTAAGGGCTTTGGCCCATAAGTTTTGTTCAGTGGTTCGTTTCTGCTTAGAAGACATTTTATTTGTCCAAATCTGACACTGTTGACTTTGAACTGACAGATTTATTTTGACCCACTAATTGTTGTTCGGTTGTCTTCATTGGCTCATATCACTTTTTTTTTCTCAAGGAGAAACAAATGTAATTTAGTTATTCTAAATATTTGCAAGTACCCAACTTACTGTTCTTGATTTGAAACATATTCTTCCTTGTTGTTCTTTCCAAATCTCTTCTCCTTATTGATAGTTGAGCATGATGTCAATATTTATTTCATCTCACCAGAAGTTTCATTCTAGGACTCGTCGCTTAATTTTATTCTTCTATACGTGAAATTTCTAGTAGCATCTCTAATGTAAATGTGTAGTCTTTGAGTGACGTGGAGGAGATATAGATACATAAAATGCACAAATCTCAATTTCTCTATCTTTTTTCTCTTCCTTCTTACCTTTTTTGTTTCTCTATTTTCCATTTTTTCTTCAAGATGTTCGGGACATTTTCTACAACTAGACATTACCAAGGATATTGGGGAGAAAAAATGGAAAATAAAGCAAGAAAAGGGTTAAAAAGGGAAAGAAGAGAGATAAAATTGAAATTTATAGTCTCCCATTCACGTCATCTCAAGACTACACATTTGCATTGAATACGCTCTAAATGAAGAAGCTGAATTTAGGGCGCGCCAGCAGGAGAGGGAATTGCTAAAATCGAAATACAATAACTCATCGCCATATCTGATAACACATTATTTTATATATAATACCGCACGAGTTACTGTAATATAAAATAAAATGTCAAAAAGACCATGCTAGCAAACTTTTGGCGACAAAACTGTGGTACAAATGTGCCGCAAACTAATTTTCTATAATTAATATAATAATATAGATATTTGACAGTTCACCTATGTATGACGTGTAAATTGGGTCGTCAAGTTTTTGTCTACAGCAAGCATGATTCACTGAGTACTGGGAAGGGGACGGAGGAAGGCAAAGGCTCTTCTATTATTATAAATCTTAAGTAAGACCAACTAGTGGTGGATCGGACTTGGGTATGCACAAATTAATTTGCCAGAAAATTTTTAAAAGTCTTGAGGTATTTAACTGAAATTTTTTATGACTTTTAAAAATTCTCAAAAATTTTTTAAAAATTTTTAAAAATTTTTTAAAAGTTTTCTAGGGAAGTCCCTTTATATACGAAGCGAATTGTTTAGTACTGGAGAGAAAAAGTAGCTTATCTGATAAATCCGAACAAGGGGGCCGGTCTATTCCCTTCTTGTCCTGATTCTTTTCGGATGAGTGTTGAACACTTCTCCCATTAGAAAGGAACTATACATTTTATAATAATAATAAAAAGAAAGATCCAATAATGGGTGTACCTAAGTTGCCATTTGTAAGTTTTTCAATGTAGGAACGCCTAGCTTGCACATAAATTATAAGCCCCTCATTATAAATTATAAATTATAATGTTGGAATATTAGGACGGCCTAATTATAATAATAATTATATGAAAACCCAGCCAAAATGAAAATATTCAACCAAGTCCTAGATTGGCCCTTTTGGTGTATTTTGAATTTGATGGATCACAATGTTATGAGGTTTCTATGATCTAAAAATGATCTTCATTTCAAAATATACTACATAAGCAAACTAGTATCATGATCAATTTACTTAAATCACTGTAACTTTTGTTTGTCGAGTAGGATTTAAACAACAAGACGCCTAAGCAAAGTTTCCATCACAAGTTTCAAATCCAAGACAGGATTAAGTTTGTAAGCATATATATTACCGTGTAAATTTATCAGAGTGCAATGCAAGCTTTACTCAGTCAATTGACTCATCATTCATGCAAAGTGCAATTAATGCATGCTCTACACCTTATCCTTGGACAATTGATATTCATTTTTTCCCCCAAAACAAAAATCTTGGTAGGGAGGAGTAAGAAAGGTCACAATTAACATGGTAGGGAAGCAAATAACGATCTTACGTTCAAGTCTCAAAATTAATGGATGTTCGTGTGATGGATTGGAGACAAAACATAAATAAATAAATTGGTTTCATTCTCCAATAGATTAGGCTCTTAGATACGTAGTCTATAGAGTTATTTGTTTTTCTATATTTAGTTAGGCATGAGAAACAGAATCTCTTGAATTTCTCTGATTCTTTATAGTGATATATGTTAGTTACTTATAAACTGAACCAACAAAAGGTTCTTTTTCAAATATTCCATGGTTGAACTACAAATCATTGTGTCTAGTCTAATCTGAATGACTGAATCTGATTCTTTGCTTGATCCTCATGATTTTGCATATCGTGGAAGAAAGGCCAGTAGAAAGGTTCCTTTACATTTATCTGACGAGTTCAACTTGGTATCAGAGCACATAGTCCTTAATTCAAATTTTTCCGCGACGCATCTATGAAAAAATTCCTCTTGTGCACATATCAGCCCGTTGTTCTCATAGTTTATCCGATGAATGAAATAATTCTTCGATATCCCGAAAAGATAGCAAGGCCGGTTTGGTCACGTGGCAAGATAAGATAGTTTTGGGTTAGCATGAAGAGAGAGGCCTTGATTAGAGCATGCACCCTTTATCTTATTCTTTCCCTAATAATTGATGAGATTCTAAAGTGCAGAAATATACTTGGTTCATGGCGCGTAAAAGATCATTTTCAAGTTTTAGCCCGGATCGATGTTGCCTCTCAAGAAAGGGCAAAATAAAAGGAAACAAAAACAAACAAAGAACAAAAAGTTTATTTCCATCCCAACTCTAACTATTATCTCCTTATAATAAACATTAGTCTATATTTTTCTCTCAAATAAAAAAAGAATGAATGTGTAACCTCCCATGAAATACATACATGGATCAAGATATAAACCGCACAATTATAAGCAGTACTATTCTAGAAAGCATATAAGGTGTGAAAATTATATATAAACAGTCAAATTAAATCAAACTTTGAGTCTAGGCGTGTCAAAATGTGTAAATACGTAATAAAACTTAATGTGTGATGAAGCGGCTCTGGAGCACAAGTCACGAGTATATATAAACTCGCTTTTTAGAACACAAATTATAAGTCTAATTCTAGTTTCTGTCAGCATAGTGTGATAACTTGCACGGCACATATATATTATTTAATAGAATACGATTCTGTTAGCAGTAATATTGCTAAGTGAACAAACCAGAAAAGGGTAAATCTTCCTATCTAAGGTTCCATAGTTTAACGATTAATCATTACGATTAATCTTCCAACCTGAATCTGATCCTTAATAGAATTTGCTTTAACCCATTATGAAACTCTTAGTTTTAATTTGTGTACAACATGTTGAATAGAAAGTGCCTAATTCAGATCTTTATTCCACCACGATGAAGATGCCTAACTAATAGAAGTGCTATTATATATATTTTATTAAGCGAGGATTTGAAGATTACTAGAATAATATCACAGACCAAACAATGTTTAATTTATAAGAAAAGTGATTGCCATGATCACTTTTTAATTTATAATGTTGTCGAATCATGATTTCTATCTGAAAAAAATGCAGTTTGTTTATTATACGGGCTTCATCTCTAATACCGTTAGTCTGTCTTGATTCATGATTTATATATATACGATATTGTGGCTGAATATTACATTGTATATGTGGATAGAGATTTCATTGGTGTAATCCTTAACAGTCACACCTTCATGAAACTACTGCAACATCTGATCGTGTTAATAGCACTTATGTATCACATTTGATTTTATAAAAACAAGCCTGATATGATTGACAGTGGCAAAAAATTTTGTGGAAGCCTTCCTATTGTAGCGGAAGCATAAGAAATGGAGGAACATACAAGTTCAAAACACTCATTGGATTACACTAGAATTTGAAGTTATTAGTTAACCATTTAATTTATTAATCTGTAAAACCGATGATGTACGTGTCGCTATCGGGGTTAGGCTGTACTATAACTAGGTATTTCAAAGACGATGTTTTTCTTTTCTTTAGGGATAGATTAAACCTAGGATTATGGACCTCGAGAGGAGGAGGAGGAGGTGTCAACCATAGATTTTTTAAAAGTAAGCAAAACCTTGGAACTAGCTAGGTTACGAGTATGCAAATATTTCTCTAAATAAATAATTTATCTAATGAAACCAAGGGTTTGAGGTAGGGCGCATGATCCCAAGTTATAACTGAGGTTCTAAGACATATGTAGGAGCCGAGCCGTAGCCAAGCCTAGTTATTTATTACAAAACAACTGTCCTGCCCCTACTATATTATCTAATATTATTGAAATTGGTTAATAAATTCGAGTGCGGAAGCTTTCATTTTAATTTTGTTCCCACCACAAATAGCTAGGACGAGAGGTACAAAACCAACATATTGTTCTTGTCTTTAGATTGTGTAACATTTTGGAAGGCAAATTCATTTAAGTAACTTCTAATAATCTTAAGAAATTATTGCAATGTTATTACATGGTTCGGTGAATCTTCTTTAATTTATATAGAAAAGCCCAAAATACCCATATAACCATTTGACCACGGCTACTGAATTTCTTTACACATATGAAAAGACTTATATATGTGGTGTTGGGACTGATTCCTTTCATTCTCAACATCTCGGACACAAATGAGTCTAGCTAGATGTGAGAAACTATAGTTTACAATCACAATACCAAGAGATAGAGTTTGTTTCCTACTTCTTTGTTCACACTTCTTGTTCAAACACATTGCACAATTAAAACTAGATTAACAATAAGATTCAAAGAGCACAATAATTTATTTTACTAAGTATATTTGATTAACTAGCAAAAGCAAGTTATTGGAAGGCCATTACATTGAAACCTAGACTTTCAATCATTACAAGAGTTATACATTCATCTTATCTTACATAATATAAGCCATAGATATTGGCCGAGCCATGAGCTATTATAGGACTGGGCCAAAAGGGTGAGCCGTATGTTACGTATCACTAAATTGCCTTTACTTATAAATTTTTTCTTTTTTAAAAACAAACTATAATGGAAATTTTTCTAATTTAGAGGGGGCCGGGGCCTGGCATGGCCCCCCTTAGCTCCGCCAGTGGATATATAAATATATATAAGTATATATAATTTATCTATGTGCTTATATCTTTATACATATTTATATGCATCTATATATTTCCTAATTAGTCACTTTCTCTTTTCTTTCTTTACGACTTTAAGAGAAGAAAATATACTGGTCTATCATAAATATATCACCTACAAAGGTAGGCATACTTATTGGCACAAAAGATATTAAACTCCTAAATTGTTCCTAGATATATTTGTAACCAAAGTGCATTCTCATAATAGCGCCAAATATCGGTTTGCACTACATGCAAAACTCTACTCCCGTTTGCAGGCATGCTCCAACTCATGGCTTGCTTCTCAAATATCTTGCGTTCAATCATCTATAAGATTGCAGAAAATAGAGTGAGTACAAAGCACTTAATGAGTAATAAAATCTTTTGATTTACCTTTCGTATAAGAAACTCCTTTTCAACCACAAGATCAAGAAAATCATGGAATGCACAAAAACTTTTGGATGCGCAAGAGGGCCCTATCACTAGTTAAACTACTACCCGTAGCGCGCATAAGATTCATATCATTTAATATCGATTCAATTATGGCCATGTATATTCAAGTGGATCTGCATGCAAATCCCAGTTGACCCCTACTAGAATTTCAAACAAAGTACAATACAAAGTAATATACCTATTACTCATCATATATCTCAGTATTATTAGATGGCTTCTAATATGGAATAAAACAAAGCAAAGCAAAGACAAGACGGATAAAGCATGAGCTAGTGATTCAAATACAGGAAATCAATTTTTCTTTTACTCAATAATACATCAAAATCTATGTTCATCTCATTAAAACTTCATGAATGCTAAAAAAGAATCAAAACATTAGTTACTCACTGTGTTAACTTGATTTTCAAAAGGTTTATGTCAAATTTACAAAGTAAAGACGTTAATTTCTATTTTAGATTGCAGGATGTTGAGACTGTCATCAAGCAGTCCCAACAATGTTGTCCCTGCAACTTTTATATTTTAAACTAGCCTTTAACTCAAGCAATCACTTACCTTGGATTGTTCTAAGCTGAAAAGGGTCTTCAAAACATTAATATTCCTCAAAGTTATACTTTAAGTTAAGTTCTTTCTACATTTGGAAAGGAATATTTTCCAAGGTGAAAATAAGTGTTTAATGAATTCTAAGGGTTGTTTTCCTCCTCTTATTATTTATGGACGAATTTTTTTTATATTTTAAGGGAAGATCTTGAGATCCACCAACAAGAAGCAAGGCAAGTGTCTTTAGATAATTTTGAGAGTAGCCAATGAGAATGAGTGCAAGTGTCTTAGTAGATCTTTTCGGAGTTTTACCAAATAAAAAAAGGGACAAGTGTCCTTAATTCACCATGTGATCTCTCTAGAAAGGACAAATGGCAAACTAGGATGAGGAGATGTGGCATCTTAATAGTTATACGCATTTATTGCTTATGAAGTCCTTACTCTTAACATGAGCTTGCAAATGAGTTGTTGCCCTTTGGATCATGCTATTTATTGTCCCATTTTTATTTTAGTTGTTGTTTGAGTTTTAATCATTTAACCGTATGACATATTTGATGCAAATTCAAGTAATTATTCCATAATCGTGGATGGTCTACATGAATTCTTATTCACCATTTAATTCTCTATGTCTATTTGTTCGTTGCTATAGATCTATTTAGACCAATCTATGTCATATACCAAGATTATGCTTGTTAATACTTTTCAATCTAAAAGCTGATACAATTTCATTTCAAATTATATGACAAAGTGCTATAGACTTCAGTTCCACGCTAATACATACTGGCAGTCGATATATAAGCAAATACACAATACAACTGACGAGTCCACTTTTGATTTTTATCAAACAAAGGGAGCAATATATATATATATATATAAACCCAATTCACAAAATAGAGTCTAATAAGCTCTAGCTTGAGATTTCCTCCAATAGTCCATAATCATCACACCTTCATTAAATTGCAACACCTCGTGGCAGTTCATAATCTCATTTGGTTTTACTTGAGTGTTTTTGACCCTATATATAGGCCTTGTCTTCTTACCGTAGCACGCTTCGAGTATGGTGAAGCCTCCCTTTCCTATTCTTGCAAGATCTGCCTTGGATGCCATTTTCTAGGGTAAAATTAAGAAACAAATAAGTGTATATATGAAGAAGTGAAGGAAAATATTTTGAGCTGCTCTTGATGCACTATAATTGATGCAAGGGGAAAGCCCTTTATATAGAAAGCTCAAATGTCTAGTGGGAGGAAAAAGTGGCCAAGTATATGTATGCATAGTGGGGTAATTTTCTATCTTATGAGAGTCCTCCAAGGGCTACTTGTACATAATTGCTCATGGACTATATTGTATTGGAGACGACGGCATATAGCCTATGTGATTATTATTTTACCAAACTGAACTCATGATGTAAACGGTTCTGTGAACTGTGATGTACATATAGCATGATTCTCGTTACATCGGATGTTGTGTATTGAGCACTTTATATATTGAACAATATATCAAAAACAAAGTTATTGATAAGAGTCTGTGTTGGTGTAGAAAGGATACAAAAAATAAATTCCAATACATTGCCTTGTAAAGAAATATACACATGGACATTAATCTGTAAATATAATAAATAAATAAATAATTTTAAATCTCTAACAGAACAAGTTTTTAGATATGTAGCGTGTACGTAGAATTCTTTGCTGAAAGGTGATTGATCTTTGAAGAGGAAAAATATCTCTTGAATTTCTTGGATTCTTTAGTGATAAGTGTCAGTTAGTAAACTGAAGGAAAAAAAAGTTCTTTTTCAAATGTTCCGTGGTTTGGCAACTAATCATTGTATTAATATAATGACTGAATCTGATTCTTTAATTAATTTGCTTGATCCTCATTTTGCATATCCTGGGAGGGAGGGAGGTAGAAAGATTCCTTTATTTTTATCTGATGAGTTCAAAATTTTCAGCAATGCGTCTACGCATAGTTTAAATAAATATAAATCAACTCTCATTTCTAACTGCTATATATAATTATTGAACACAATGATTTGAAGGCCACAAAAATATGTGTTGAGGAAAATAAAAAATGCAGAATAGGTATTGATATATTTATTAACACTTCGAGTCCATCTTAAAAGGTACTCTATATTGTTGAAAAAGTAGCTTTAAACATTTTGAATGTTTGTCTATGTTTTTATATTTAATTAATATATTCATGTCGTATCTAATGTACAAAAGTTGCCAATTTACTCTAAGTTGAAGTAATAAAATTATTATTTTTACAAACAATCAGCATATTAAAAAAAGTGCATGAAATAAGCATAATCAATATTTATAAAATTAAAAAGTAGGAAAAAACTATCCAGATTTTGAAAAAACTTGATTGAAGACAGTCTGTCAATAAATTTGATTGGCCGTCAACTTTATCACATTCGTTATCGCCTTGGAAAAATATGCAGCAACGACCCATCTATTTATTTAGTTTTCTTAATTTTTAAATATTTTTATTTATTTTAATTTAAACTAAAAAGGGTACACAAAGCTTAGTTGAGGAATAAATCTGACATTGAATAAATATAAAATAAATATTCAATATATAAAGTGCTTTAGTTATTCCCCTAATAGGCAAACTTTTTAAAATGGGACCTTAAACCTTTACATGGCATCAGAGCTCGTTATGCTCAAATGAACAATTTGATCTGGTTAAAACTCAAATGAGCACACAGACTTTAGAGCTTGTTTGATCCCATTTATTCTCTTCATTTATAATTTTACTTGCCACTAATTTGACATTTGATTTGACAACTGCTCAATTACAGTCACATATTTCAAACATTTTTACATTTTCAATACACGTTTTGCTTTTCTCCTCATTATAATTTTCCCAATTAATGAGAATCAAACAAGCTCTTAAGATTAGTCTGTTCTAATAAATCACCCTCTTGCGAGAGCATGTTAAGAGATAAATCACACATTAAATAAATATAAAATAAATAATCAATATATAAAGTGGTTGGTTATACTCCCTTTAATAAGTTAGTATTTTAAGGTGGAACCCCAAACTTTTACTAGCCTAAGGTGTCATCCTGCATGACTGGCTTTTTCTAGTTCGGCCGATTTGATTTTTTTCTTTTCCCTTTTTTTTGGGTCATCTTTAGTATTTAAATTAAGATTAGGAATTACAAATGATATTTTAATTAGGATTTGAATGAAACAGTTTAAAAGGAATGGGAAAGTGGGAAAAGTAAAACTTTTACCTTTAATTTTTTAAGATGATTTCACTCTACTGCCATTCACATTTTCATACATTCTCTTTCAAATTTGAATTTGGTTAAATAAATAATAACCATATATATGTATCATTAAACTAACGTGTATTATAAAAATATCTATCGTTACACTCATTATCTCTCTTATTTCAATCTTGAAATCCACTTGCTTATTTTAGCCAATCTTAATTGAATCGGCTGGCTTGTTTGTGCTTAAACAAGCTTTGATATTATATTAAGACTTGAATGGTCTCGAATCCCAAAAAAGACTTGAATGGTCAATATTGGTCATATTGGTCATCTTAAAAAGTTAGCTTGCCCTTTTTATTTGGTTAATTGTTTTATACTAAACAATGTGGGTTCCATTCTTTGAAGTTAATTTTTGCACCCGGCTCAAAAATGTTTGGATCCCTCACTGCTGAAGAGTACATGAAACTGCAACGCATTCAAACCTTTTTAAGAAGAGATTATGGCTCAAGCAAATACTACACGAAAAATGTCAAGTTGTGGGCCTAATTTTTTGTCGTGCATGGAAGAAAAAAAAATCTGGTACTCCTAAAGTAATAGTATAATACTCTAGCCCTTTTTGAAGTAATTAGGAACGTGGATTTGAGCAGCCTGACTTATTGTAAAAATGGGACTTGATCCTACATACATACAGATTGTTATTGGCCTTTAGGGTACTTGTGAATAATTAAGTATGCACTAATGTCTTTCGTTGATAGAAGCCAAAAGAAGAATCGATTAAAAGAAAACAAAAGACAAGAGGGAGAACAAATCCCTAGTTATAAGAAAAAGAATACAATCTGCAAAATGAGTAATATGAGTCTTTTAATATTCAAGAACCAACTTACACAAAATAATAAATTGAAACATTAAACTAGCAAACTATGCTCTAACACTTCTGGCGTAGCAGATTTTTATCTTTTTGTCCAATGCAGAAGATACTTCCAGTATATCGGCCTTGACCATGCCGCTGATAGGGTTCTCTATTTAATTTTATTTAATTGTGCGAGGAAGAGAGGGATCGGAGAGAATAATGATTCGTTCTAAAGCTGATTATTCCCTTCAATTCTTATAAAAAATTGCAGCAAACTTCATCTCTGCACTCTTAAAACTGCTGGTATGCATATATAATATATATACAAACTGTCTCCATACTTATATAACACAAAGGAGCATATTTAACTATGTAAGTGTGTGTGTGTGTATAGATATCCTATTAAACATAAAAAAAAAAAAAAAAAAGGATCCATAGAAGGGAGTCTAATAAGCCATAGCTTGAGTTTCTCTTGTAAAATCCTTAACCATCATGCCTTCGTGAAACTTCAACACCTCATGGCAGTTCACAATCTCATCTGGTTTTACCTGATAAACACTAGCCTGTTGTGGTTGGTAGCGGTAAAGACATTCCAGTTTGGGTTCTTGCCAGACATGTGGTTCTGTGTTGGACTTGGGCTTCTTTCTGAAGTACGCATCGATGATATAGGGAAAGCCTTCCTTTCCCATCCTTGCAAGATCTGCCTTGGACTTCATATTTTTAAGGTACAATTAGACTGATATAAGTTCCGAGATCTAGTTAAGGAAATATTTTATGATGCATAAACTATGAAGAAAATCCCTTTATATAGAAAAGAATAGCTTAAAATCTGATCATGGTTGCTTTTTGGATTCCCATCTATCCAGATGCTTTTCCGTTGTGTATTGAGCACTTATCCGATTTTATAATAATTAAAATCCTTAAGGGAAAAAAGAAAGAAAAAGAAATAATGCAAAGTATGGTTTGTGTGGTCAAAAGTTGTACATTGAACTTCTTACTTTCCATGCTGTAGATTCTCCATCTTCCAAAAGGCAAAAACTAGGATTTTGGTAAAGTATATTGAAACAGGATAAGATAGTTTTGGGTGTGCATGAAGAGAAGCCTTTGGGAATGCACCCTTATCTTATTCTTTCCCTAATAATAATTGATGAGATTCTAAAAGTGCAGAAATATACTTGGTCCATGGCACGTAAAAGATTGTTTTCAAGGTAATTTCAGCTTGGTCGACCCCTCCAAAAAAGGGGAGGAAAAAATTAAAGGAAACGATTAAACCAACAAAGAACAAAAGCTTATGTCTATCCCAACTCTAACTATTAGCTCTATGTTATTCTATATTTTTCTCTCAAGAGAAAAAATAATAATAATACCTCCGCCCACAAAGATAATCCACTATTCCATTTTCATCCGTCCAAAAAAGATAGTCCACTTACCATAGTAAATATGTATTTAATGTTTTATTTCCA
Source organism: Nyctanthes arbor-tristis (assembly GCA_963692815.1). NCBI lineage: Eukaryota > Viridiplantae > Streptophyta > Magnoliopsida > Lamiales > Oleaceae > Nyctanthes > Nyctanthes arbor-tristis. The sequence continues at coordinate 36,910 of CAVNYN010269163.1, forward strand.
TATGTGCTCTTAATTAATTATTGCTATTCAACGCCTATTCATTGAAAATATTTCAAACAATTAATGATACAAAGGTATATGTGGAAAAATAAGGTAAAATTAAATGTTCTAATCACATTACCTACTAATTCTTAATATACATAAAAATACCTAATGGACTATCTTTATGCGACGAAGGCAGTCAATAAATAAAAGAATGAATCCGTGACCTCCCATGAAATAAATGGATTAAGCCACACAATTATAAGCAGCGTTCTAATAAGTGTAAATGTGAAAATTATAAAGTGTCAAAATAAAACTTTGAGCTTAAGGCAGTAAACCTAAATGTGTGAATATTATGTACGAAGTTAATGCATGATCTATGAAGAGTGAAGCATGGCGAGCCCCAAGCATAGATGTGCTTTTTAGAACATATATAGATTATTACGAGTCTAAATCCTGGTTTCTATACCTTGTGTCCGCATAGTATGGTAAGCTGCGCAACACATATATAATTGAATAGAATATATATGAATCCATTAGCAATAATTGTTAACTGAACAAGCCAGAAAAGGGTAAATTAATCTTCCTATCTAAGGTTCCATAGTTTCATGATTTATGGTTTATCATTACGATTAATCTTATAATCTGAATCAGATCCTTAACGATTTGCTTTAGATCATAATTATTATGACTTTTATTACAACATGTTGAAGAAAAAATGCATACTTCCGATCCTTATATTCCACCACATTGAAGATGCCTAATTAATGAGAGTGCCATTATATCTTTAATTTATTACACGAGGAATATCATAGACCAAACAGTGTCTAATGTATAAGAAAAGTGATTGTAGTCGAATATTACATTATTATGGTTATGGATAGAGATTTCATTCATGTAATCCTTGACCGTCCCCTTTGCGAAGCTACATCCAAACAACTTGTATTAAATAGTACTTCTGTATCTAATCTGATTTTAATTACTGGAGAAAAAGGAGCTTCGAGCTTCTTATGAATTGGCACTAGTACGTAGAAAATCTTGTGGAACCTTTCTATAGTACTGGAAGCATATATGGAGGAAGAACATGCGAGTTCAAAACACTCATGCATCAATAAGTACCCTAGAATCTGAAGTTAATATCCTTAATTAATTAATTAGGTATTTCCAAGACGATGTTCTTCTCTTTAGTATTATTATTATGGGTCTTGAAAGGAGCAAAACCTTAGATTTTTTACGAGTATGCAAAACCTTGGAACTAGGTTAGTAGGTTACAAGTACTATGCAAATGTTTTTCTCTTGAAACTAGGTTAGTTATATATTTACAACAAAAACCAAGGGTTCGAGGTAGGTAGCACGATCTCAAAACAATTGAGGTTCTAAGTCATATGTCGGGATCCGAGCTACGGCCAAGCCTAGTTGCATATTAAAAAACAAGAAACTCTACTCAATAAGTTTAGAGTCACTTATTATATGAATCTTTAAGGTTTAATTGTTGTACTTCTACTTTTTGTTTGTTGCTAGCTAGATCCATTTAGGCCAATCTATGTCATTAGTCATGATGACAAGGTATATTGATATATACTTTTCAGCTGAGCAGCCCAAGCTCAACATCAATGTTATATATACCCCTTTTATAAAGAGGCTAAATAACGCGACGAAATTCAATGGGAACTGTTTATACATAGCAAGCTATTTTTGAACGTTCGTCCGATCCGACTCATCTCTTCTTTGTTTGTTTCAATCTAAAAGCTGATACAACTTCATTTCATATGACAAAGTGTAATGTTACACACTTCATCCACGTAGTCACTAATCAAGTAAATATACAATACAACTGATCACTCCACTTTTGATTTATATCACAAAAAGGGAGCAAATATATCCTACATATTATAAACCCAAGTTCACAAAACAGAGTCTACTAAGCTCTAGCTTGAGATTTCCTTCTATAGTCCATAACCATCACACCTTCGTTAAACTGCAACACCTCATGGCAGTTCATAATCTCATTCGGCTTTACCTTATAAACACGAGCCTGCTGTGGTTGGTGCTGGTAAAGACATGCGGGATTGTGTTCTTGTAGAACAAAAGTTTTTATCGGATTAGGCCTTGTCTTTTTGCCGTAGCATGCTTCGAGTATGGTGAAGCCTTCCTTTCCGATTCTTGCAAGATCTGCCTTGGATGCCATTTTCTAAGGTAAGAGAAACAAGTGTATATGAAGAAGCGGTGGAAATATGTTTTTGAGCTTTCTTGATGTACTACAATTGATGCAAGTTGAAAGCCCCTTATATAGAAAGCTTAACGTCTAGTGGGAGGAAAAAAGTAGCCAATCATTATACATAGTGGCATTTTTCCTAACTTATGAGATTCCTTTTAAGAGAAAGGCTACATGGTTTACAAATTAATTAGTGTACAGAAGATGACATTATAGCATGTATGATTATCATTTTACAAAACTCTACTCGACATGACAGACAATCATAGCCAGGACCCCTATAGTCTGATGGCATCCTAGTTAGATTCTTAAGCCCTTAATCAAGGTTTGATTCCCCACCCCCACAATCCCCTTTGTAGTCTCAAAAAACGACAATCATACTTATGGATGGCAAAGCTTGAAGTACACACATAGCATGATTCTTCTATATATAATTCATTGATTACATGTGTAATGAGCAATTTACCAAAATAACATATATCAACAATAAAGTTAGTGATAAGAGTCTTATATACCAAAAATTTGGATGGATTATAATGTTAAATATTAGACTTTAGTATGTATATATATATTCCTTCATATCTCAAAAAGATGTCTTGTCTCTATTTGGTATGCATATATCCTTATCTTCTTTCACAAATTAATACCCGAGACTCCCCTGTCAGAACATTTTATATATATAGGAATATTACGGCAACATATACAGGTATTAATACTCAATACACATGTAAGCTCGAGTCATCAACAAGCCCTCAAAGTTAACTATGTGATACTTTACTGTTACAGAATTAAAAACAGCTCGATTATATCGCCATCGGTCCAAATCATGGTATATTTTTTAGCTAGTTTCATTCAAATTCAGAAATTTTTAATATGGAAATGCCACATGTACATATTGATTAGTTTACAGACATGGGTAATATAATTTTATCCTTTTATTTTCTCTTTCTTTTAGTTTATAATATGGGATGAATTGTAATTTCACGCGTGCCCTTTCTATTAAACTCCTTCGTAAATTTATCTATACAAATAGATTTATCCTTGTTGTAGTTTGACATCCTTATCCTACTCAAACAATACATAATAAGTCTATTTACCAAAGAATAAATCTATTTGTACAACTATAAATATATGTAGGTTTAAAAGATGGGTTTAATTAGGGAAAGCATGAAATTAATTACATTTCAAAAAACTCAAGGGAAGGAAGGTTATGCTACTTTGAAGATTGATATTAGCAAATCTTATGACAGATTTGAGTGGTGATTCCTTGAAGCAGTACTTTATGATTTGCTTGGGGTTTTCCAGGCGGTGGGCGGATCTTATTCTCATGTGTGTTTCCTCAGTGAAGTATTACATTTTACACAATGGATGCAAGTTGGGACCTATATTGCCAGAGATAAGGGTTAGACAAGGTGCCCTTAGTCACCCTATCTATTTATTTTATGTGCCGATGAGTTATCTAATGTCCCAAAAGGAAAGCGGATGCTAGTCTCATTCATGGTTGTAAGGTGGCCAGAGGTGCACCTCCTGTCTCTCATCTATTTTTTTGCTGACGACAGCCGTTTTTTCTTCAGAGGTAATATGCAGGAGACTGGGTTGATTAGAAATCTCTTACATGCTTATGAGCTAGAGTCCGGCCGATCATTTAATTTTCAGAAATCGGTTCTTTCTTTTAGCTCCAATCTCCTTGTTGCAAGGCATCAGGCTATCTGTGCATTGCTCGGAGTTGGATCAGCGGGTGGGCAGGAGTTTTATTTAGGTTTACCATCGCTGGTGGGCAGGAAGAAGAACTGTTCTTCATTAAGGATAGGATATGGAAGCGTCTGACTGGATGGAAGGAGAAATCATTATCAAGGGCTAGGAAGGAGATTCTTTTAAAATCAGTGGCCCAGACTATTCCCAACTATGCATGAGTGTCTTCTTACTACCAAACAATCTTTGTGCAGAGATTGAACGAGACATGAATGTGTTTTGGTGGAAGTCAAATAAAGTTGCAGCTAAGGGAATTTCCTGAATGAGGTGGGAAAGGCTTTGTTATCCTAAGTGTGGGGGGTCTAGGATTTAAGCAATTACATGAGATGAACTTGGCGCTCTTGAGAAAGCAAGGATGGAAGTTCTTGGTTGATCCTCAAGCTTTGGTCACAAAAATTTTCAAAGCTCGTTATTTTCCCAGCTGGACGAATTTCTTGAAAGCCAAGTTAGGGCACAACCCTAGCTTTGTTTGGAGGAGCATTTTGGCCAGTCAGTTTCTGCTGAGGAGAGGTACCAGGTTTCGAATTGGCACTAGGAGTAATGTGCGGGTTTGGGGAGATCTATGGCTGCCTGATGATGAGGATGGCGTTCTTGTGTCTCTTATGCTTCCAGATGGTGAGAACATTACTTTGAACCAACTTATGGTCCCCGACGCCCATAGGTGGGACATGGAGATTCTTCATGACCTTTTCAGCCCTAGGGATCAGCAGCTGATTTTGCAAGCACCGCTTAGATTGGGGGAGACAATTGAAAACGTCCAAGGGAGTTACACAGTGAGGAGCTGATACTGGTTGGCTCAACATATTCACCATGGGGGAGTCTCTTCCTCCTATTAGTCAACTGTGGAGTATTGTATGGAACCTTAAGGTGCCTCCAAAAATTAAGAACTTTGTTTTGGAGGAGATCATCAGATGTTTTACCAACTATGGACCAGCAATGTGCGAAGAGAATTAATGTTGGAGGTCTATGTCCGGTTTGCCTTACGGAGAATGAATCTATACCGCATTGCCTTGTGGATTGTGATTATGCTCGATGGGTTTAGGCTACTTCATCGGTTGATTTTCAGCATGATGTGAGTCAATCTTTCAAGGAATGGTTGCTGTTTTTGCTGGGCAGCATGGAGCAGTCGAGCAGAGAGCTGACCTTCATGGTTTGTTGGGCTCTTTGACACAACCATAATGAAGTTGTGTGGCATTGCAGGTCTCTTCTTCCTCTAAAGGTGGTTTCTATGGCTAATATATTGTATAATCAGTGGAAGGAGGCCAGATTGATTGTACCTAACTGACCCGAGGCCAAGCATGGTGCGGTGGAGGTGTTCTGCGGCCGGTTTGTTCAAAATGAACGTTGATGCTGCCATTTTTGCGGACCAGCAGCTTGTCGGTTTTAGACTGGTTTTGAGGGACGAGGGTGCCTCATTTTTGAGTGCAAAAATTGTGAAGGTGCAAAGCTTGTTTGGCGCGAGGATGGCAGAGGTGATGGGTGTTCGAGAGGCGCTAGCTTGGATCAAAGAGATGAACATTGATCACGTTATGGTGGAGATTGATGCTTTGACAGTGTTTGAGTCCCTCCAATCATCATGTCTTGATATTTCCCCTTTTGTTTAATATTAGAGGATTGTAAACGGTTGTAGTTGGAACTCGATAGCATAGAGTTCACATGTGTTAGAAGGTCTGCGAATCATGTTGCTTATACTCTTGCTCGAGCGGCTGGTTCTTTGTCAGATCCTAATGTTCAATTTTATTCGCCCCCAACATTAATTTTTGATGTACTCAAGTTTGATTCTATTCTTGAGTAAAACTCCTCGTTTCAAAAAAAAAAAAAATTACATTTCAACCCCCTGTGAACCAAAACAAGGAAAAAATAAAATGATAAAATTATATGTTTAGCCATATCTGTAAACCTATATGTACATGTAGCATTAATGTTCTTGCTGCACAGATTATAAGAGATAACATTAGCACAACCAATGATCAAGAAATATTAAACTCACAAAATTCACAAAAATGTTCGTATATTATTTGCGGCTTCCTTGTATACGCCCGTAAGTAATTGCAGTTAATCTTTCATTTTCTTCTATAGATGTCAATCGAGTTCATATTGTTGGGAGGAAGAGGAACAATGCCGCTCTTAAGGGGAAAAAAGATGATGATGACGACGAAAAAATTAATACATGAGCATTTAGTGAGTGATTATTTTGTCATTTTAAATGTATGGTGGTTTAAAAAGCATAAACGAGTTGGCAATATAATTATACATATAATTAAGTTGAAAATATTCTAATATTTTCTTCTTTTTGTTTGCTAATTTAGTACGAAAAAAGAAAAATCAAATTTGAACATACACTATAAGTCTATAAATAATATGATGATATATATGGAGCCTTATTTTCACATTTTTGACAGAAAAATCTTCTTTTTTGGGTAATTTCCATAGGCCAGAAGAATAATAACGAGATAAAGCACAAGTGGAACTTATGTAAAATAATATTTGAGCTATATGGAGACACTTACACTCTTGATCAAAATTTACATTGATTATAATTCAAGAAAATAATATAGTCTCATATTAATTCTAGCTCGAGAATGTAAATATAACTTGCTTCCAAAAGGTTAGCAAAACACGTTTCTAGTAATTAGTGACAGCCCTGTCTCAAGCCATTTTATTAGGCTTGACGAGTGGCGTGCGCCGACGATGGATACCAGTTTGACCAGGACTCACCGTCAAGGCAAACTAAACTTGTCTTGAAAATGTATAAAACTTTTAGACTAAAACGATTTTATAGAAATTTTGACAGAGTTTCCTCTGTAAAATAGACTTATCCAACCTGTGACAAATTCAAAAAATCCACAACTAAATCTATACACATTTATTCCCAACACCATTCATTAATTAAAACTCTAAAGGAATGTAAAATAGTTTGAAATTCACCCGACCTCAAAATGAAATAAACCATTTGCAATACTCAAGTTTCTAACTAGCATGAGAATTAAAATAATGTGAAAAATGTCAATATTTCATGAAATAATAAAATGTACTCTGTCGTACAATCTAGAATGTGGTAGTAAAATCTGAAAGTGTAGACAATCCAACTCTACTCAAGCTCGGTCACCTCCTCGTAAGAAAAATATTAGAAAATATATGAGCTTGTAACTCAATGAGTGGATAAGTTCGCAAATACTATAGATAGTTTTCCACATTACTGATTTATGAAATTCACTTTAATTACATAGTACATAATATACAGTTCAATGCAAATTATTTTACAATTGAATTTGAGCAAGAGATCTAACATAAGTAATTTGCGTAAAAACAGTACATTAAGCTTTGAAAACACAGAATAATATACTGAAGAATTCCCACCAAAAGTACCACTGAGTAGTTGCCATATGTACAGAGTGATCTCGATGTACCAGGCATGCTTCTCAACATAGAACATAACATAACGTAGTCGTACACGTTTAGAGCAAGCCCCAAATTAAGGTTAACATCACCATACACGGCCCAAAGCCTATATGTGCATAATAATGGGTCCCAAAGACCTATACATAAACGTAGTCTAACATTGTCGAATAGATCACAACAGTGCAGAGCGGGTAATCACATAGGTACTTGTGGTGGTTTTAAAATAGCCTTTATAACATATGTTTCATAAAAATTCCATAACATAATGTATCATGCCTTTGCATTAATGTCATAATATCACACTTATTTAAAATATCTTGATATAGCATACCGTGCTTTAAAAGAATTCCTAGATAACATAAGCATGCACCCTTTAAAATTTCATTTAAACCTAATAATATGATTAAATATTTCATGAAAAATTCACATAATGATATAGAACGGAAACATGCTAAATTTTAATTTTATAATGAAACCATAACTAAAATAAAACGAGAAACCTGGCTAGATAATTAGAAAATAATTTTTCTACTCACAGAATTTATAGCTACACTGTAATGTGGCTGATAGGCTTTCCCAACCTCGTCATCATCATCTGAAATTATGAGAATGTACAATTACTTAATATGTCACCATAAATCCTTCAAAGGTACAACAACACTAAAATTCACAGATTACAACCTTCCACGTATTTCCAACATTTTACTATTTCCCATTGCCAAAAATTACTCCTATTCTTAAACCACTTCCCAAGGTTAATAACACCATGACTTTCAAACACACAATCTCTTGTACATTAAAGAGAAATCCTTAACATAAAATCTCCAAGTCATTACTACAAGTTGTGCACCACTATTTATGCCATAAATTATCTTTATTAATCATAATCCATAAAATCCCCAAACTCCATACATAGGGTTTATGAAAAATCACATAATAATAAGTAATACGAATTGCAAGGTTAAAGTACATCATTCTAATGACCTACAGAACAATAATTAAGCCTCAATTCATCAAATTAAACTGTATAATCAACGTCCAATACACCATACATAAACCTTAAAAATCGCATATTGATTTACCTCTATGAATATGTGAAAGAAAAACGGGCATACGTGTGCCAAACCATGCCAAGAATTTGCAAAAACTCCAATTCCTTTCCTTCTGTCCTTCATTCCTTTTCTTTTTATTTTCCTTTTCTCCCTATTTCTCCTTGCTTCTGCCGTGAGTCTTGCGTTTTAGTATGTGTAATGTGTGTGAAAACTGAATTGTAAGAAAGTCTTATACATTTATACCTTATTTGCAATTAAGGCCCCCATCAACTAATTTAAGTAATGCAATTTAGTCTTTGCCCCGGAAATATTTTGCATACGGGCCCTCAAATAATTAATCTACTTATTTTAGCTATTTGACAACCTGGATTTTGACTCAACAATTTTTGACTTTAACTGAGCATATATTAGAAAATAAATTTAGAAAATTCAGGTCGAAACAATTAATGTGCAATCCAATTTATCCAACGACTTCGAATCCCAAATTATTATGTGGTGGTGCGGACAACATATATGGAATTAACTTGGATAAATTTTGCTGGTTTTTCTCCGAAGCATGAAGTGATCAATCAGCATATATATCCCTGTAGTTTACGTGCCCCCATTACTTTACAAGGTTTAGCCATGATTTCGGATTCTAACAATTACTTACAACCTCAAATTTGTGAATAGCTGAAATTAAGGATCAGTCCGTGCATGGTGGATTTCTTTTTCTTGTTTTTCCTATATCATTATGTCACTCGATCAAAAAATGTTAGCATATATATTGACATTGAACAAACATCAGAGTTCTAGGGGATTCAAAGAATAAAGCAGAGACCCCGTAGGACCTCTGGATAGAATTATAAACCCCGAAAAAAGGAGAGGAAAAAAAGCGTAGAAGATCAGTGAAAAAAAGGCCCCAAAAAAAGAAGGAAAAAAGAAAAAAAGAAATGGCAGATGGTGGGACGAAGAAGGTCGCGGTTGCCGGCCTTGCTTCAGTTCTCTTAGTGGCTATGGTCGTTGCGGTGGCCGTTGGTGTGAACAAGGGTGGCGATGACAGCTCGGATGATGGTTCGTCTGGTGACGCTGGTAGTAATGAAATCAGCTTATCAACTAAGGCCGTTCAGGCAATTTGCGCCCCAACCGATTACAAGCAAGCTTGTGAGAGCAGCCTTGCCGACGCCAACAGCACCGACCCGAGAGAGCTCATTAGGACCGCTTTCGAAGCAACCGTGAAGGACATCGGCGAAGCCATTAAAAACGCGTCCGTTATTCAGGAAGCTAAGAAGGACCCCATGACCTCTGAGGCCTTAGACACATGCAAGGACCTCCTCGAGACCTCAATCGATGATCTCCGGAGGTCTTTCGAAAAAGTTGGGGACTTTGATCCTAGTAAGTTGGACGACTACGTCGCGGATATCAAAACTTGGTTGAGTGCTTCCATTACCTATCAGGTAAGTCACGCTTGTTAAGCGCTGTAGCTTAATTATATAAAAATCCACTTTTTTTTTTTTTTTAATCTTCATGCATATTAACTAATGGAAACTTTTTTAAAAAAAAGTACAATCTTGCAGTCATGTCAGCTATAAGGTGCTAAAATGTTGTGTGTTTGAACTCCAGAAAACCTAGTGGTTTGATAACACCACTAGTGACGGGGGAGAGAAGATGAAGAAACTCCTCAAGACTGCGAACTAGCTAACGAGCAACGGCCTGGCCATGGTCAGCGACTTCACCCAGATATTCTCCGGGCTTCAACTGGGAGCTTTTAACCGACGGCTTCTTTCCGATGAAGACACTAATGCTGATGGCTTTCCCTCATATGTTGATAAGGGGAAGCATCAGCTTCTAGCCACCAATGTGGCCTCTCTGAAACCCAACAAGGTGGTGGCGCAAGACGGTAGCGGAGACTTTAAGACTATTAACGCCGCAATCAGTTCACTTCCCCAGAAAAGCAATCAGACAACTGTCATTCTCGTCAAGGCTGGTACCTACAAGGAGTATGTCGAGATCCCCAAGAAGATGAACAACATTGTTCTGATCGGAGAAGTGCCGACCAAAACCCGAATCAGCGGCAGCAGGAGCTATAAAGGAGGTTCCACCACCTTCAAATCTGCAACAGTTGGTAAGTACATATTATTATATAGTTACACTGACACCCATTTTAATTCTGATCATTATAAATTAATTAAATTGATTTCACAGCCGTGAATGTGGATGGATTTGTTGCCAAGGACATTGGATTTGAGAACACGGCGGGAGCCAACATGCACCAGACGGTGGCGCTTAGAGTTTCCGGTGACCTTGCAGTCTTCTATAACTGCCACATGGACGCGTACCAAGACACCCTCTACGTCCACGCCTACAGGCAATTCTACCGCAACTGCAAAATCAGCGGGACCATCGATTTCATCTTCGGTGACGAAGCAGCCGTATTCCAGAACTGTAAAATGGTGGTCCGAAAGCCAATGGATAACCAGGCGTGCATGGTGACGGCTCAAGGGCGAAAGGACAAGCGTGGTGTTGGTGGCATCGTTCTCCAAAACTGCAAGATCGAGGCAGAGCCAGATTTCATCTCAACAAAGCCGGCACTGCAGGCATTCCTCGGCCGCCCATGGAAAGAATTCTCACGCACCATCATTATGCAATCCGAAATTGGTGGGTTCATCGCACCCGAAGGATGGTCCCCATGGACCGGCACCTGGGGGCAGGACACCTGCTACTACGCCGAGTATCAAAATCGGGGACCGGGATCCAACACGGCTCATAGGGTTAGATGGAAGGGGATTAAGAAAATTACTCCACAAATTGCTCTGAGTTTCACTCCTGGACAATACATTCTCGGTAATTTGTGGGTCAAGCCTACTGGAATCCCCTATGATACTCGCATGATGCAAGTGTAAATTACTTTATCTAATTTGTAGTCTCATCTCTTCTCCATGTTTGGTCATACTTAAAAGTAACTTTTCATGATCACGTTACGATCAAACACAGTCATTGTAATCAGGTTAATCATTTTGTTGTTTTTGTGTTTTTATTACTTTTTCTGTCATGTAATTTTTTTCTTCCTTGGTTAGTACAAGCTAGTATAGCTCTAGGGTGTGGGGAAGAAGATTGCAGTTTTTGAGCAACAAATAATTAACATGTAACTGATTTACTGTATAATTATTATTGAGATTCTTTTCATATATTCTTTATCTCACTATTAACTTTAGGAGTATTAGAGACAGTTAAGACTGCCTCAAATAATATAACTAGGGGCTAAAAACAAAGTTAAAACGCCTCTAAAGGAAGGAGAGGCGAATTATAAATGCTTCTATAAATAGTGCCCCTAATAATAATTAGGGGCAGATTAGACACTAAAAACGCCCCTAAAAATATATATGCCACGTAAGATAAAATTCCATTAGAGTCGCTTAATTAAATGCCTCAATTAAATTGAAAAGAATGGGGGCACTAAATTAATGCCCCAATTAAACAATAGGGGCACTTATGAGTACTTTCATAATTAATTAAATAATACAT
>CAVNYN010269164.1:0-45524 GCA_963692815.1 Nyctanthes arbor-tristis
TACTGCAGACCGAATTATTCATTCTCATTTAGATTTATAATGCAGTAGGCACATGTCTTGGTTCTTGTGTTCTATATTTGCTAGTTGCTTTTCGGGCTTGTTAGATGGAGAAATGAAAGGAAGTTGGGTTGTTTTAAGGCATTTAGTGAGGGATAATGGGTATGTAACAGAATCAGGCTCTCTCTCTATGTTGGCTTTCCCGATTGGAGATTTTAATTGGTTTGCGATGAATAAAAAGATATGAAATTTTACTTTTCATATTACCTGTGCTGTTGTAAATCTGCAAACTAGGGATTGTTTCTCTTGCAATGAAGATGAACTGGAGAAATTTGAAACAAGTGTGTGAACAGGCTAGCGATCTAGGCATAGCGTAATGCAGTTGCCTTTTATTTTCTAGCTAGGCACATTACCTCATCCCATTGCAAACAAGTCTTCTTTTTCTCCATATAATTCTACTAACATTCCTTCTTTATGTTTGTGGTTCATACATTAAGTTGCTTTTTAATCTCAATCATGCTGTATCTTCTATTATATTGACAATTAATACTGTCACCTTTGTAGATACTTCCTTATCAACATTCTATTAATGATTGTGTAGGTTTTTAAAGGTCAACTCATATTTAACTTACATTAAATTGGGTTCGTGCAGTGCAGGTTTGATCCTGCTGTGCAAAGTGGGGAAGTTTCACGATCAATTCCTAGCCCAATCTTCAATAGGTATTTGTATAATATAGGGTTCTTTTGATGATATATTCATCAAATTGTTTACTATGTGTCACATGCGCATAAGTTGTATAGAGGTTTCTAGCTGAACCATATTTTTGACTTAATATTGATATTCACACCTTTTTTTTTAAATAACTTCTAGGGAGTTATAATCATTCGGAAGCTCAAAAGGAGAGAGCGACGTCCTTTGCCAAGAGCATATCCTGTGGCCGTCGGTCCGTCAACTGTCGGTCAACCAGACTATTTGATTTTTTTGAACTTATTTTCAAGTTTCATTAGGATGTTGCAATTTCAGGTGGATATATATATATATATATATCATTGTGTTATGAATACATTTCTAATTTCCATAGTGTTTAGAGTATTTATTCAACTATTGATTTAATTTTGTGGTTACAAAATTTGTTTATAATTTTACAAGTTTTTCATACGCAAATCTATAGATGCAAATAAAAAAAAAGAAAAGAAAAGAAAAAGCAAATTAATACATAGATGAGTAAACTATTAATCACATTTAATTTCTTTTATTCACACAATAACCTTAGCTTTACTCACACATAATCTTATTTTTTACCCCACACATAGTAAATTATAAGTCATCATCTACATCAGCAGACATGCTATCATCAACGTTAGCAAATGTGTCATGTGAAATATCATCATCTACGTCATCATCCAGTGATGACACATTATAAGCCACATCATCATCCACGTCATCGTCTATGTCAACATTGCATACGTGGCAGTCACATTACCTGTACATGTTACAATATTTACTTACACCTATGTGTGTAGGTAAAAGTATAAGATTTACCCACACATAATCCTATATGTGGGTAAAGATTATGTGTGGGTAAAAACTTTCCTTTACGGACCATAACCACACTTGTGTACACTTACATTATGTATATCTAAAAACTTTTGCTCACTCATAATCATATCTTTACCCACACTTACATGTGTGGGTACCAATTTTCTTGTAGTGTTTTATATGTTGGTAGACGAACGTTTCACAGTCAAAAGTATTAGAGATGGAGTCTGATTCGTCTACTGGAGTTGAAAAGTGATTATTGTTTTTCCTTTTGTGAAAATATATATATGTGTGTGTGTGTGTGTTGTTTTTTTTTAAATGTTCATAAGGTCATTATTCACCAAATAAAGACTCAGCTTATATCTTTATAAGATAATTGACTGCATTTAAAGAATAGTGAATCATAAATGTATTCATACTTTAGAAAGATTCCATCGAAATCTACAACAATGGTCCTATCAAGTTTTAAAATTGATTTTGTGCTATAGGGGAAAGTAATTTTTAATATCAGTATTATTCATTAGTTTTCCTTTAAAGATTTCATTGTTAGACTAATATATATATATATATATATGTATGTATGTATTAAACTTTATTGTAGTCAGGTATGAACTACTTTATTCAACCATACAATTGACAACTTATTTACCATACTTGGAAAAGTTAAAACACATCAACTAGGAAATGGGAAAATAAGTGTAACATCCCGCAAAATTTTAAGGCAAATATATCGTTATTTTGATTAAGATTAAATAACTGTTTGAATTATATTGTAAGATTTCAAGCTTATTACCCAATTAAATATTCAAAATTAAAATGTGACAATAGGATTATTTGAAATGCATCAATTGTAAAGTTACAAAATTGTCACTCAGATGAATGCCAAGAATTAGAATGTGACAATATAATCGTAATGAATTGCAAAGTTGAAAATTGTCATTCAATTGAATGATGAAAATCGAAATATGACAATGTGATTGTATTTAAATTGTTACAAGATTGTCAAGAATTACAATATAACAATGAGATTGCATTTAGTTGCAAGATTGTTACTCCAATAAATGTTAAGAATTAGAACATGATTGATATTTGGGCAATAGATTGGAATTGAAAAGTAACTATTGATATTGTATTGATAATGATTGACTAACCGCACAAGGTGGCGGTATTGAATAAAAACTTAAATTTGTATTAATACGTCACAAGACTCAAAGGTTGTCATTCGAGAAATGCTTAAAGACAGGAACATGGTCATTGATTATTATGATGTGAAATGTGAAAACCGAACTGTACACCCTATTAAGTTGAAGGTTTCGAATAATATAGGTCAAAGTACAATGACTTAATTATAAGACAATACAAAGTAAAAGGACTACTCAAGCAAACTGCCACCAAACCACCAAGTGTACGGTGCCACAATGCGTCACTTGTCGTGTCCTAGTTGGCAGAACTCAAAAGTTTATTAAAAACAATTAAACTTGGATATTTTGGCAACTATATATATAAGAGCGGGGATGGAGATTTTCTTAAGCCCTCCAAACTTCTATCTCTTGCCCTCTTCAACGCCATAGCTAACTATCTTAAATCAAAATCTCTCTACACATTTGTAATTGCTTTATAATAATTGTCTTGCTCCTTGGTAATGCAAGTCTTTCACATAAAAAGATAAAATTTGTCCAAATATAATAATAGCAAAAAAACAACCTTTAAAACCTATCAAACTTTAAATGTTATACTTAGAAATGACCCGTCATCATATATATAATAAATACAACATAAAATACCACTTTGATTGGGGAAAATGAGGGTTTTAAAGGCATTTATCAACAGTTGACAGAATCTTTGGAAAAACCAAGTCAAAAATGTGAGTAACTAATGCTTTGATTTCATTTTTGCATTCATGATGTTTTGATACGATAAGCATGACTTTAATTGAAAGATTCCATGAAACAAACATGGATTTGATGCATTGAAAATAAAGATTGATTTATTGTATTTGAATCACTAGTCACTCTACCCGTCTTGTATTGAATTGTCTTGAATTGTTTCCCACACTATGACATGTTCAATGATCCCAGGATAAGGAAGATTGGTGTGGTGTTTGCTTTGAATTAGAACCTTGGTAAGGGTCAATCGGGGTTAATTGTGGATCCACTTAATTGTACATGGCTATATTTGAATCGATTGAATTGATATGACTCTTGCGCGCACCAACGGTAGTAGTTCAACTAGTGATAGGACCCTCTTGTGCATTGAAAAACTTTGTACATTGAATGATTTTTTTGAAAATAATATTTTAAATAAAATGTGAATCAAAGGGTTTTGTTACTCACTGAGTACCTCATACTCACTCCCTATTTCTATAATTTTTGTAGATGATAAAAGATATGACATTTGAAACATAAGGCAAGTCATGAATTGGAGCATGTTCGCAAACGGGAGTAGAGTTGTACCTGTAGTTTAAACCTGTCTTTGAAATTATTATGAATTTAATACTTTTATGCACACCTCTATAATATATATGTTTTTACATCTTATAACATATAAGACAATATAGATATATACTCTTTATATTGATTTGAATCCTACTTTTCACTGTAAAATTTCTCTAATAATTCGGAGTACATTGGTAATCAATGAAATATATTTATTAATATATTTTCTTGTGTTTTTATATTTTATTGAGAAACTTAGCTTTAATATTATCTTAAAAGTTTAACAATTTGCTAGCTTATATAATTAGCTTTATATGTTAAATTTTATAAGATAAGATCAATTGGATTGTTTTGTACGTCCCGTTTCCGTTGCTTGAATTGAAACTTCCACTATGGTAACTTACCATGACAACAAAGATTGAGGTGGGGCAAATTTTAGAGTTTATTCATGATAACATATAAAGCGTCGCACCCCCAATTTCATCACTATATTATCTCGAAATATCGGTAGCGAAAGCGTTTAAATATGTATCTCGATTCAAAATTGAGGATGAGACTTTACAATTGCGCACTTTCTCTACGTACTCTGACAACCAAGTGTACTGTAGGCCACCCTTAACGAAACCTCAGCCCCACACACTGAAGTCTCGATCACATACATATATTTTCTCCACTTCTAAGACGATCCGGCTACAAAGCTAATTATTCAATACCTATAAGATTGTAGAAGAGGGAAGTGAATACAAAGTACCTAGTGAATAACAACGTGCATTGGCCTACGCAAAACAATACAAGAAAGATCATCAAATGACAAAGGTACAAAGACACAAAGTTTGGGTACATCACTAGTTTAGCATCTACTTGTAAGCTATACGATACAAGTAGTACAAATAACCAAGACTACACAGCAAGGTCATAGTACTACAAAGCAATATAAATACAATTCAAAACGGGTAGATAGCGCCACTAACGAGGCCCAAGAGTAAAGAATAATCATTTATCCAAAGTAATAGTGCACCGTCAATCATCTAAAGGCCAAATACAATTAAAAAAAATATACAAGTTTCAAAAGAGAGAGATCCAAAATATAAAGAGAAAAAGAGAGCTAAATGATAGAAGAGATAGAACCAATACACGTGTTACTCACCTCTTTATTTCTCAAACAAGGCTTCCAAATACTTTCCAAAGAAAGCAACTTAAATACTAAAGGGATAGTCTTGAAGATATTATTTGCTTTGTATAGGGTTATAAGGGAAAGAAGTGTATAGTTGATAAAAGATGAAGGTGGCTTGAGGAAGTCTTGTGAAATTCCCCAACCTCCACCTCTTATTTATTGTTGCCAAATCTATTGTTTTTAATAAATGTTTGAATTCCGCCAATCACCACAACGTGGCGCCGTAAATTGTTCGGGAAGTCCTTATACTTTGTATTGTCTTATAATTTAGTCATCAAACTTCGATTTATGTTGATCAAGAACTATAATTTTTCTTGCCTTCAATTTGAAAAACAATCCTTTCAAGTCTTCTAATACAATTCAAGCAATTATTTCATTGTGTCAAAATAACAACCATGTAGATTGATGGTTAAATTTTCACGGGATGTTACACAAGTACCCATGTGTGGTGCTACAACGGTACCAGACAATAATGTGAAATAATAACAGCCGCTAATGTGAGTATATCACCACCCTATTAATCAAATTAGTGTTTGGTATTATGTCATATCATTTGTCTAATCATCTAGTTGGATGTGGCGGGATGAGAAGTACTTTTTTAGTCCCTCCAATGCATGATTTTGGGTCACAGGTGGTGTAGAGGAGAAAGAGAGATTTTCATTTCATGTTGGTGGAAAGAGGTGCAAAGAAAAAAGAGGAAAAAGTGAAAAAAGGAAAAGAGATAGATACAAATTCAAAAATACTGGTTAAATAGTAATGGATAAGGTGTAGATAAATATGTGTTTTTAGACTTTACACGTGATACGAGAAAGAAAAAGTGAAAAAAAAATAATGTAAATGAAATAGAAGTGATTAAAAAATAAAAAATTGGGGAAAAATAGAAAACATATGAACCCATAAATTTATTTTGTGTCTTTCTCTTTCCCGATAGACACGGTCTAAAGACTTTGAACATTGGAGATGTTTTAATTAGTGGTAGCAAGATAAAGAGACGTCATTAAGTGATCTTGTAATGTCCTAAACGAGGATCAATATAACATAAATATATAGAGGAATAAGGAATGTATGTTTTTCTTGGTTCAGATTCTATTGAAGCATCCCATTAAAAGTAGAAAAGTCTGAAGGAGAAGTCGAAATTTGATGTAATAGCTTAAGTTGTAGTTGTTCATTAGATTTACCCTAGAAGAACATCAAACAGAAGTTAAGTCAACATTAAATTTACAAGTAATAAGATCAAGTTTGTTGCTTTTTTTCATTAAGAGCTCGGTTTTTCATCAAGAATCTCATGTTTGATTGTCTAAAAACAAGGATTGTGATAGACTGACAGTCAACATAAAACTTTGTCAAATCTTGTATGATACGAACCAAATAGAATGACTGGCATCAAACATCGAGAACAAGGCTTAAAAAATATCTAGTCGTTTGTTGGGCTATCTACATATCGTACAAATTCTGTTTCACTTTCTAATCCTCGAGAAGTAAAGACAGGATTGATGAGGAAGGCAAGAGGCCTCACATTATTTGTGTTAGCCAAATTATATAACAAAAATATGATATGTAAACTTTGTACGGTTTCTAAGCAAGAAGCTATATAGGATGTTGGGAAGCACCATACTGAATCATGTACCTTTTTTTCTTCCGACTTCTAGCCTATTTTCTTGCTACCTTAAAGCCATTTTTTCCTTCTTTTTTTTTTCCCTTTCTTTCTATTGCTGGTTTCCTTCTTTGGTCAGGTTTGATGTTGCGTTATTCTGATATATAGTCGTGCCTTGTTATTTTATTATTTTTATTACTTTCCAAATTTTTGTTTCTTTTCTAAACAGAATATCATCTAATTTTTTGTTTGTTTCTTTTAAATTTGCTTGATCCCATCACTAGGGTTGAGTTTACTAAACATAGACCATTATCAAAGGCTTTTTTTTTTCTTTTTTTTTTTTTCTAATGATAAAAAAGTCTTTGCTTTTAAGTAATCTAAACCAGTCCACGTTTGCTACCTATAAGGGAAAAAAATGGGAGATTGGAGGAAATATGAAGTGTGAAGAGATTAATTGCAATGTATACATCAAGAATTTTATTTTCTTTACACGTATGCATGTTAATATGCATGCGTATATATGTGTCAAGCATCTAAGTTATAAACATTCTACATTTGAAGCTTAGATGTATGTCATGTGTTACACGCATACAGAATAGCATGCATGCATGAGCAAAATAAAATTCTTAATGTATACATATTGATATCACAAATAAACCTTTTTAACGAAAATGCAAAATCTTAATGGCACATTCTATGGGGTCCAATGGATACCTACCAAATAACTCATTGGACAATATATGGACATTATAGAAAAACTAAAATATTAATTGTTACTTTATTACTTGCTAGAAAATGATCGGTCTTTCTTATAAAAAGATATATATATCATAATCACATTTATAAATATTTAATTTAATGATATGATTACTATTACTATTTGGAGTTATATAATCTGAAGTTTTGGTTTGGATCAAATTTCTACTAACTCGAACCAAACTTTATTATATGATTATGTATTATAATAAGAAATTAGGAAAAAGAATTAGCCAATATTAGTCCATTATTATATTGGGCATAATAATTGTCAAATATCAACAATTATATCGATGCACAATTATCTATCAATTATTACAAGAACAAATTTTTCAGTCTTACTGTCACTAAATTTATCCTAAACTAAGACAAATTTCACTACCTGTTTTTATTTCTTTTCGGAAACCACCCCCCCCCCCCCAACAAAAAAAAAGGGCCAGAAAATTAAAAAAAAAAAATCTCAGAAATGGTATGCGACCTTTGATATTTATATTGAACTGTTTGATCAAATACTTGAACTATTTTAGTAAACCATATTATAATGTCGAGATGGGATAGATGGAATTTAATTTTTCCCACCAAAATATACGAGAATAATTTAATTTAATTAATTGATTGCTCCAATATTTGAATTCTTGACAACTATATGTTCTAATAATTGAAGTGTTTAATATAAAAAGTTTAAGATAGATCATTTAAATATTACTGTCGTCCAGAAAAGTTGATCCAGGACGAAGTTGCTAGCAATTTTATAACAAATTCCAAGCAATGATTCTTGATCACCTAAAACTATATTCTCGATCCTATAAAGTCAAATAAATAGACACTGAATTAGGCATTAAGTTGAAATTATCCACAATTATGTGTTTAATTGTCTCCCAATTAAACCTCATAACACATAGCCATTCACGTGCACGCACAAAAAGATTAAGCGTAGCCGGCCGACCTTATGACATGTAATCTTTAATTGTTAATCAGAATTATTCTGAAATATTTGATTATTTAATTATTTGTTCAGTTCAATTAACCTATACATTTATATTTAGTTGAGAATAACTAGATGATTTGTTAATTATTATTGTTTATTTTGATTTCCTAAAGAAGATTGCTTGTTTTTTAAACTCTTGTTCTTGTTGTTCATCTCAACTATATATATTAGGCTACTGGTAGTGTTCTTAAGAACATATGTTGTGAAAATGCATTGAGATCATGAACATAAGTACGTCCAAACATGGCAAGATGCAATTAATGTGTGATAAAACACAACTAGTACATAATAATTAAGGTCGGAACCGTGGAGCAATAACAATATATATATATATATATATTAAGCTTAGAAGTGTCTTCTAGAACATAGTCTGTTATATCTAAATGTAGATCTTGGATAAAATTAACCTCCCACAAATTTTGTTATATACCACTTCTGTAGCAAGTATAATGAATAAATTATTTTAAAACCCAAGAATAACTACAGGTAGAGTTAATGAGAAATGTGCTGACAAGTCTTGTTGTAAAACACTTGATTAGAATCATAAAAGGCGTGCCTGGTAACGTTTGAATACAAAATCAAATCACAAATATGGTGTGAAGCCTTGAACTACCAGAACACTGTGTGACGTACAAATTCCAACTTTAACTGAAATCGGACTTGGAGTTAAATTATTTCTAGCAAAAAAAAGCTTTAATTCACATGTAAAATGCACTTAAAACTTGATTAAAGTGAAATGTGACGCACACAATTTAATATTTAATTAAAAGGCATTTAAGCAATAATAATAATAATGAAATAAAATCATAAACCAAGAATTTTATCACTTGAGTTTATAAAATTAGCTTTTTATCACTTGAGTTTATAAAATTAGCTTTTCTAATAGGGTTATAGAAATTTACCTACAGATTTAAATGTGTAGAAAATTAAACACAATCAAAAGAATAGAAATTTTGAAATGGTAGAGGAAAGAAATTCATGATTCACTTGTAAACTTCGTTTTCGTGTTTATTTTTGACAACTCTCTCGTATTATAATTTGAATTATAATCTGTTACACGATATTATTTAATTAGTTTAATTTTTTTAAAAAAATCAAAAAATAAAAATCAAATAATAATTTTTTAGTTTTTTAAAAACTAACTAATAAAATAATATGACATAGCATATTATAATCTAGATTACAATATAAAGAGTTGTCAAAACGCTTTTATTTAGCTTTTTATCTTTTTCGAGTTAATATCTAAAACCGACTGCTTCGTCTGGGGCCCACATAGTCGTATATCCGGCAGACGAAACCCCCTTTAATGCACCAAACGGCCCAGATCACTCGTCAGTAGGGACCCACTACCCACCATTAAATAAGCTGATTTCACCTCTACCGTCTGATCATAAAACCCCAAAATGAAGCCTTGTCCTATTCTCATCGAGCGCAACCGTCGGCCTCTATAAATCAAGAAAATCCCTTCCCTCACCACCTCTCTCATATTTCCAACCTATGCATACACTACACCTCCTTGTATCTATCTCCTTCTCCAGAAGCACTGAACAATAAACACAACACCCACAAAAATGTGTGGAGGTGCAATCATTTCCGACGAGCCTGTCCTCAATCGCAAAGGCAAATTAACCAAAGAAGAATTATGGGCTGAATTCGACACCATTTCTGAGTTCTGGGGTTTCAATTCCTCTAATGTAAATGATCTCCACCCTACCAACAAACCTAAGAAAATCAACAAAGGTCAGTTGCTTAATCCTTCTTTCTTTCTTATTCTATGTGTTTTCCTACATGCAAGATGTAACCTAGGACCCGCGGTATGTTTAATCTTGTTTGTTATACTGTATAATCTTCTCGACTGACGGGTCAAGCTCAAAATGTTGATTAAAATCTTGTTTATTGTGCTATCTAGTTTCTGTCGACTGATGAGTCGAGGCCAGAAACTCAGTAGTGGGTTTTGGCTGATGGGTCTTATAACCCCAGAAAAGTTAGTTGAAATCTTTTTTGCCGTACACAGGAACGACGAATGAGAAGGGGGAAGAGAAGAAGAGTCCGAGGCCGAGGAAGAACATTTACAGAGGGATAAGGCAAAGGCCTTGGGGGAAATGGGCGGCGGAAATCCGTGACCCGAAGAAAGGCGTTCGGGTCTGGCTGGGGACATTTGGTTCGGCTGGGGAAGCCGCCAAGGCCTACGACGAAGCCGCCAAGCGCATCCGTGGCGACAAAGCCAAACTCAACTTCCCGGAAAATTCTCAGCCACCATCCGTCACCACGCCGCCACCGCAGACTCCGCCACTTCAGCCACCGGCGAAGCGGCTCTGCGTCAATCCTGAGCCTAACCCGGTGGTGGATTTCGGGTTTCCGACCCAGAAGCAAGCGTTCTACCCGAACCACGAGTCAGCTCCGGCGTCGGTTCCGGCGAGTCAAGAGTTCGAAATTTCGAGCTTAGAATCTTTCTTGGGATTGGAACCAGCTGAGTCACAACCACCCCAATTTGTGAACACTACTGAGTCAATGGACTCGGTTGATCTCTGGATGATGCAGGATTTCGCACAGAATAATCTGTTCTACTAAACTCGGATTAATCAGTGAAATCCTGTGATTAATTATCTGTGTAATGGGGTTGTTTAATATTAAGGTTGGTTGTACTTTTGATTAGACTATATGTTTAATGGTTTTTCTTTTCCCTTTTTTTTTTTTTGCCCCTTTTGTATGAATGAATGCAGTGTATACATACATATATATAAATAAAAATTGCGTGTGTTTGCATGCAACCACTATAGTGTTGTCCTTTTCTCTATTAAATTTGGGTGTGCTTATTTAATTCTGTGTTTTTTAAAGCGATGTTCGTGTATCACTTTTTCTGTAGAGTCTCTCTATGTGAAAGTCACACTACTAATTAAAAACAGTGAAGCCATGAAATCATATGTGTTATCGTATATGTGATTATTTTTTATTAATGGTCGGATCCTCTTATATAGCCTTATACGACTTTATAGGAAAAGGGTTTGTTACATCCATCATGAAGAAGAGTTTTTGTTTTATTGTGTGAATCGCATGATATTATGTAATAATAAGAATAACTTTAGGCGTTTTTTCTGACATGAACAAGTAACATCAAGTAACATGTTTAGCTGTTTATTTTCATTATGTAATTTTTTGAAATGAAGGCTCACATACCATCAACCTAAGATAGTCAATTAAACATATCACTTATTCATCAACCAAAGAACACACGCATCTTTTGTAGAATTATTAGCAATAACAGGAAGGAGACCTCTTAAAACTAGAAAGGAAATGTTTTCCGTTAATTGAGTTCATGTAAATGAGAGGCCTGCGGATGAGGAAACAATGTGCCATTCAAATGATAGAGTTTGTTATGTGTTTTTGTGTCTCTTTGTAAATTATGGGTTATTTATGAGTTTCTTTTTTTTCTTTTTTTTGAAGAATATTTTAGAGGGTTATTTATTTATGGTTGTAAAAATAAATTGTGGGCTTTAATTAGGTATATATGCATTTTATTAGCTGTTAACATATTCTCATGTTATGGATTGATCATAGGTTGGAAAAATAGTAACTAACGAGTTTTACTGATATATATAATCAAAACTACAATCTTAATTTCAGATACTATGAATCAAATAGCTTCACTATATTATTGGACTGTGATGGAACATCTAATCTTATTGACAAAATAGAAAAAGGAGGGGAAGTGCTTTGAAATTTGACTGTAATTTGTTTGAATTGGTGAGGAATGATATCCAAGAATCTCTGTGTAAGTGTGTATCTAGCAAGAAAATAGTTAGTTTCTGAAAACGTGCAAAGAATTAGAACTAAATGCAAGAAAAGAGCAAGCTTTAGATTACTTGTAATCACAACCGAACATATTTTCTAAATACGAGATAATCTCTAAACGTTAGTAAATTACGTTTCGCATCTATTACTTGATGAGACACATTAAAAATAGTAAGAATGAAACCCATAAGTTCCATTCACCTACTCATAATAGATATTGATCATCTCTATTTAAAACAATGTAATAATGTGATTATTAATTAATAGTTTATGCCATTTGAAGAGTTTTAAGTAATAATTTTGAAATAATATTGTGCATTATTAGTACGCAAATAAATAAATATTGACCACTCAAAGCAAAAGAAAAAATATTTGAATAGTATAGTCCACGCAAGGAAACATAGTGGACAAAGCAATTTGAGGCCTCGAAAAAAATTAATGTACCATTCCATTTGTGGGAGGTTCCATTTACTCATAACAATGTAAGCACACCTCTCACCTATTACTTAGTTTGGGTGATTTAAGTGTAGTTATTGATGGCAAAAGTTTTCACTAGTAAAGGTAATAGGGCCATTTGAAGCTCACTCTATTAAGTTGAAATCAACAATACAAACGGACGAGAAAAGTTTATTGTTATATATTTATTTATCTCGTAATTATGCTTAGGATGACATGACAAAACATATAGATATCACGGGAATTCATAAGCAGTTAAGTTGGTAAAGAAGCATGCATAGTCACAAGATAGTGACACCGACAGACAAAAGTTCAAAAATGCACCAAAGGGAAACATATTGACAAATTTCAATGTCATTTCTTTACCCAAAAGATGATGTCTTAAGATCTCCATTGGATTGTGTCTGAGACCATCAACCACTTAAGAGTGATTGTAGGAAGACTTCATCCGGCGTTTTTGGAACGTTATACCCCATGCAAATAGATAAAGAAATGAACTAAGTCCCGTGCATTAGTTTGTGGATCGCGCTCTTCACAATTCACATGTTTATGTATTCAAATCTAACTTACAAAAGTGTACCCCACCAAACTTGAAATCTGAATGCATAGTTGGTAAGGACCAAGAAGAAAGTGAACTAGTTTTGTCAATACTACATGCGAATGACCGTCCGATTTTTGCCAGCCAATCATGTAATGACCATAGAATGGCGTGTTTGACATACGATCTTTACCAAACGCACCTTTATCATTAAAAAACTTAAATATTACATGATCAATACTATACATTAACACGCCCAGTAACAAAAACAACCCTAGTAAGTCATCAAGTATTTCCTCGAGGCCATGTAACTTCAATGTATTTTACAGGGTAATGATCGAAAAAAACTGCATTCAACTCCTAGAGTTCTGCCTTATTGCAATTTAAAAAACAAAGCTGTGAAGTATTTAGTATCCCAATAAGGTGGGGGATATGAAACCTAGTTGCGATAGGAAAAAGATTGTGTAACATATAGATTATATCATATAAAAGTTTTAATCATGACATGTATGGGACGGGGTAGGGTTGGTGGTGGGGCAAGAAGTGAATTGTTTATTTCATAAACAAGTCCTGCTTGGTTCTAGAATAAGATATGAAGTATCCAAATTGATGTGCCCTCAAAGGGTAAGATGCATGAACCATATAGAGTGGTGTGTCAAATGCAATCAAAGTGGGGCCTCATCAAGGAATTACCAGAATTAACTTAAAACCTGGTAACTTCCTATTTGGCGAGCTTACCAATCAGAATTATTCTCCCACGTTTAGTGCCGACTAAAATGCTTATATAACAAAACAAAATTATGCATAAATTGGGCCCAAACAATTAAATTTGCATTAAACAAAACCCAGTTGCAAACAAAGACAATGAATCTAAGGCATATCAAGACATTCTAAATACTCAAACCATTGGAAACTTTAGGACCAGTATGATTCATCCCCTTTTGGACGCGGCTAGAAATCAGTATGAAATCCTTGTCCTAGAGAGAATTTTCAATAGCTCAAAATTTCTTTTTCGATGAATGTCTCTGTTTGAAAATCTATGTCTCTGTTTGAAAATCTAACTCTGAATCTATATATGACAATCCGGCTACAAAGTCTTACTTACAGAATCTTATTTCCTATTAAAGAGCCTTATGGCTTACGTGGCAGAAATCTAACAAAAGCATCCCTACCAACAAGGGACCGCTTTCATTAGATTTCCACCACGTAGCCATCTATCTCCTTAATAAGAGCCTTATCTATCTCCTTAACAAAATTTCTATATATGACATGTAAAATAGACAAGACGGAGTAACATAGTTCATTAATATCCATGGATCAAGAACATTTTTCCCCACGGAAAAGAAGAGCTATCATTCAATGCAAGAAAGTTCACCCATCTATCAAAAGAGACTTTAATACATATTAGCAGGATTTTGGGAGCAGATAGCGAACTGAATGAGTTTAAGATTAAAAACCAAGCGATCAACCATAAGCCGAAAAGCCGATACAACTATGGTCAATAGAAGTACCAAGTGACATGAATTCTGACAAGGAGCTGGAAATAGAGTGTTGCAGCTGGAAAATGAACTATAGCAACGAGGAGATACAAGAAAAAAAATAAATATAACAAGGAGGGTCCAGACACAATAAAATTATTAAATTCAATGAAAAAAGACATTTATTTACTCAAACATCAGAATCTGAAGCCTAGCTGACAAGGTGCATCATTTATATTTATCTATCTAGATTAACCCAGAAAAGCTCCAAAAGTGAAACTGTCATTTTTAGCCTTCCACTTCCAGAAACTCGAGCGTCCCTTATCTTTATCTCGTATAACCTCGATAAAGTGGAGAACATCAACCTTTTAAGATAATTTAGTACTCAATGAATTTCAGAAAAGAATTATCAAGTTGCAAAACAAGTTCATGTATTATACATGTTTTCATCTCCATCAATGGCAACTTTTTTAATGCACTTGAAGCTAATTTGGACAGATATTATAAAATATTGATTTTCTCAGCACACCAATTAGGATGGACATATTTGGTACCAAATATTCAAGCATCTACACACTATAACGATTCATTCTCCTTTCCCCTCCCTCCAACTGAAAGCATACTTGAGCATAAGATTATACCTTTCATATATCAAAAAGCAACCCCTATTTTGTTCTCACATCATAAAACACCCAACTTCTTAATAGCAAATATCCATTAAGATTGTGTTCATCAATACCATAAATACTGCCCATCGTCTCATGAAGCAAGAGCTGCGTAGAGTAGCATTGCAATATTATAGTGATGAATCAGTGCTTACAGAGATCAAAAGGAATTGTAGAGGCATTGTCTCTGTCAGGCAAGGCCTAAGCCTCAGTGTGAACCATAATCATTCAGAACAATTATATACTCTAAATCTTCATTTCCTTTCTAAAATAATATGGTTGCGTTGAATTTAAAACAAGCCCAGAACATTCTATTATTATTATTATTATTATTATTATTATTATAATAGTAGTCTGCACTAAGAAATAGCTCAGAAGGCATAAAACAGAGAAGCGCACATGCCCAACGACCTGACAGTTAGTAGATGACCACTTGAGTCTTGACAAGGGCACTCATAAGCAAAATCTCTGAGTCCCCAAACAAACAACAAAACAAGTTCTCAGCATCATAAGACACTAGGTCAGTTAACAAATATTCATTTACAGTTTGCACGTGCATAATAAACCAGACACTAAAACATCATCAAGAATGCTATTTCGAGTAACAAAGATTTTCATAAAACCATCAACAACAGAATTTGTATATGCCATAATTTCTTATCTTAAATTCATGGATGAATGTGATCCACATGAATATATACATCATTCTTTACATTGATTTGTCAAGATATGAAATACATAAATCATTATCCCACGAATTTACATATCAAGTTCAAATCTTACAGGAAGTAATGAATTTTTACCATGCAGTGGCACAATTCCATTGCATCAGAACCATTTTTCTTGCCTTATCATCCAATCTATCAGCTACGACCAATGAGCCTTACCACTTTCTTGAATGCAAAATGCAAACAATTTGATAATGCAATCCAACTGAGTACCTCATAAACGAAATCAAAAGCTGGATCATAAAACGAATTATTCGATGATTCTCCCCAATTCCCCCCTCCATACCCATCAAAGTTCCATCCTTTTCCCCCATCACCTCCTCCACCACTCCCACCACCCCCAAAATAACCGCCATCACTTATATCAATAAAACCCCCTCCATCAATGAAAAACAGAAACCCATCTTCCTCCCCATCGTTCTTATCACCTAGTAAAGATTTACGCTTTGTGCGTCGGGACCTACGGATGAGTCGCTTGGGTAGGGTTTTGGTGGGTGGTGGTGCTACTGCAGATATCTGGAGCGTTGAAACGACGGAGGACGGCTGTGGTCCTTGTGGCGATTGATCCGACGAGGCAATGTGGTGGCGATTGAGAATAGAATTCGAAAATCCAAGGTCTTGTGTTGAACAAGCAATTGTTGTTATTTTGTCCAATATCAAAGAGAGTTCCATTTGAAATTTTTCGAATTTAGGATTAGGGTTTGTGGAGGAATGGTATTGGGGAAAGATCTTTTCCGAACGCGGAGGAATTTGGAGTTTACACTTTTATTTACTTAAGTTTTTGTTTTTCTCACAAATGGGCCGCAAGACCAGAGAAGAGAAATTGACAACAATAGCGCTATAGCTGCCATAACTACAAGGGGAAAATGACACTAGTAGCACTAAATTTGGCATGCACCGAACTGAGACTTTTTTCCGTAACAGCACGTGATAATTGGTCAAAGATGCTTGAGGTTTCAAATCTAACGGTAGTTTTTTTTTTTAAAAAAAATCTGACGGCAGGTTTTTAGTAGTCTATGGTACTTTAAAAAATTCAAACCTCCAAATGGTTTCTGTCTAATTTTCAAATGTATAATTTAGCTTATTCTTTAAATTATGCATCACAAGTTTGTGTCGCCCGGCCTTCTATTTTCTCCTCTTTGGGGCATTTTTATTCATAAAATTTTTTGATTGAAATCCACTGAAGTACTAAAGAGATGGAAAAGAACTCATTAACATAATAAGTACACTTTATCATAATATTGACACATCTCACAAGCCATCAAGCTTTGGACAACCCTCTGGGCATGGTGGACTCAGCACTGGACATCGGGGCCCTCTAAAATATTGATTAATACTAATTTATGTATAGATTTTTTTTTTAAAATATATGTTTATGAGGTAAAAATGGAACTTGGGAGAAGGGGGTAGCCCAAGCATAGTGGAGCTCCCCCTAGCTCCGCCCCTCACATTATAATTTAGTTAAGTTTAATTCGTGCAATATAATCTTAACATTTCACTTTATTATGTAATTTAATTTTAACCTTTTAAACTTGACAATTCTTAGTCCCAAATCTCACATTTCTTGCGAAATCTTATGTTTTTAACTTAAAAAAGACAATAATACCTTCAAATGCTAAATAAGTTAAAAATTAGTATACAATAAATGACTAAATAAAAATAATTATGTCACATGAATTAGTCTATCTGAAATGTTATCTAATCCCATCCCATGTAGTGACGGAAGAAAAATACTGAATTCACCCCCAACCTGACGGGAGCAAGACATGAATGCAAACTTGCGGAGCATCATGCCCTGATCTACCTGTAACGATCCGTTTAACTAAAAGTGATAAAAATGTAAAATAAATATTAAAAAAATATAATAAATAGATCCATAGACGGATGAAAAAGTCGATTCGCATTGTCAGACATGAACATCAATCCGTTGAAATCCGCCCAGCCCAACATTAAGCTGATGATGTAGAGATCAATCCGTCCCTTTTGAGCTCCTAAATTCTCATAAGTTGATTGTTTCTAATACAACAAAATTATAATTTTTTAAACTTTTATCTATTTATTTTAATTACTATTTTTTAGTTTAATTTGAGGGTATTATATATTTTTTTAAATTAAAAAGGCGAGGCTATGTTAAAAACAAACATACACACATAAAAAGTGAGATTTGATGTTAGAATTGGTAAGTTCCAAAGTTTAGAGTATATGGCACAAAAAGATAAAAAATTAGAATTAAATAGTGCTAATTAGCCATTTAGTTAAAGATACTCATTAAACACTACATACTATTTTTTAATCCATGGTTGATTAAATAATTGTTCCAACTAATCTCCTCTAATCAACTTCAATTTTGAACCACAAACATATTATATTTTATTGCCGACTTATATTAATGTGTTCCGGCTATGAAATCTGTCAATGCTTAATTGGTTAAAAAATATATGTATATTATTGCCAACCAAATGCATTATGTAAAATTAGTATGTATGTCGCTTTCAAGCTTTGATATTGCTTATTAATTTATGATTACGTTTAGTTAATCCATGTTAACTATATGGATTAAAATATAGTCCTGTCCAACGTTGACCTATTAGACATTGGTCCAAAATTATTTTTCTAAAATGTCAATCTCATCCCATTTGTTTGGCTAAACATGCATGGCTCAATGAAAATATTAACAAGAACTCAACAATAAGAGTAAGTACATCTTCTAACTTTTCTGTTAACTTCACTACATAATTCATGTTTGTTTATCTTCATAAATATATGCCGTTCACTTTTCTTTTCTTTTTTGTTTGTTGTATTTTTATTAGAAAATCTCACATATTATTAATAAGAAATGCGGGGTATATTTTAAAAAAAAATGGAAAAAGAGAGAGAGAACAAATCGTTATCCAAGTGCATGTATTGTTACATCTTATTATTTATACATATATATTCATTCATATATATTCAGTCACTGTGTTATGCTTTTTCAAAAATTATGGGGTGGATATAATTTTGCCTGAACTTTTATAAAGATGGAGTGATGATAAACAAGCCAATAAGCTATAGCCAAGCCGAAGGCAAGTTCAGCGACTTTGCTTGATAATCCGGCTCACCAACAAGAAGCTGACATAAGCATCATGCACTACAGCGATATAAAAAAATGTTTTTGTATATATGGACACCCGCTTAATGCTAAAAAAGAGAAAAGGAATGGAGTATAAGCCTCCAGAAGCAGCTGGGTCATTGTATTTCTCTGTTTTGGCTCGCCGAAACTTTCCCGTAAAGTGTAATTTTCTGGCGGATTTTGGGGTTTCTTAATACTCATTGCTCTTCTCAATCAGCTTTTAAGAAAAGCGAGGTATTTTTCTTTATTTATGTTATTATATTTGATTGAGTTTCCACATCCCCCCCCCCTTTTTTTCTTTTTCCTTTTGGATTATAGTACAGTAAGATTTCCTGTTCTGTGTTTCTTGAAATTGTATGTACAATAAATATATTGTTTGCAGTTTGCTTAATTATTTGCTGAGAATGTACAATTAGAAACAAAAAGTTCCTATCTTTCTTACTTTCTGGAATTGCTGGTTTATTTGTTTATAAACTGGGCACAGTGCAGAGATGATGATGTGAAAATAGATTTATGGTAATACTATATACGACGTGATATATAAGAAGTTATCCAAATCCAAGTGAATGATGATACATAACTAACAAGGGAAAGGTGGCTTGTGTGATTGGGACATGTTTCCATAGAGTTTTAAGAGCGGCGAGGGTTCAGGGGCTCTGATAGAACAAGTTAGAGGAGGGAGGGGCAGAGAAAAGTGTAACTTAGTTTCAAATGATTTAATGGTTATTAATGAACCAAAGAATCAATTATCTAATGGAATGTTGATTGGAGGACTAATTAGCTTGTTGATGAACAGATGGTGCAGATTTCTACCTTTTTGATCACTTTGTCAAGGAATGTTTCAATCAAGAGTAGGAAGAAGAGGAGACTTGATGCTGGAAAAGAAGCCACAGACAAATTGGTAAAGGAAGCGAAGAAGAAGGAACAGATGCGAACTTCTTCTGGTGTTGTTAACGCAAACAAGTACAATAATTTTGCTTCTGCTTACTCGAAAAGGGGGAAGAAAGGGATCAATCAAGACCGCTTTGTTGTGTGGGAGGTACACAATCCAAATTACTGACAGATGATTTTCATCAAAATTTCTGAGATGATCTTTGGTTACTGCTGTAGTTGCAGATCTTTAATTAGCTGATCATGTTGTTCTTCATGTTAGGAATTTGGATGCCAAGACGATATGACCTTTTGCGGTGTTTTTGATGGGCATGGTCCATGGGGACATCTTGTGGCAAAAACAGTGAGGGAATTGATGCCATCATCTTTGCTTCGAATTTGGCAAGAAGCTGTTGCTCTAAACTTGCAATCTGGTGATAACTTAAGATCTGAAACAAACCATTGCATGTTTGATGTATGGAAGCAATCTTACTTCAAGACTTGTTCTGCTGTCGATCAAGAACTTCATGGACGCACAGGAATCGACTCTTTTTATAGTGGTACAACAGCTTTGACAGTTGTAAGACAGGTAATGGGTTCCACCATTGCTTTAAAGATTGTTATTAGTGTTGTCAGATTCAGATACCGCTCCAACTAGGTTGCCGCTCTCTTGATTTATCTTCAATGTGAAGTTAAGCTTCAGCATTCTGGACTAGTTTCCTAAATCCAAAAAATGTACAGGTTTATTGCATCTTTTTTGGCCTGTTGAGTTTGATATTTAACCTTTTAGTTTATCTTAAACTCTTCCTGATTGATGCTTTACAGGGTAATCTCATGATAGTTGCTAATGTTGGAGATTCTCGTGCCGTTCTGGCAACTACTTCAGATGAAGGGCACTTGATACCTTTCCAGCTTACAGTCGACGTCAAACCAAATTTACCACGTTAGATTTCTCTCTTGTTCTTCACTGCGTTAATCGTACAAAGTTTCTTATAGTTCCGTACAAAGGCCCATATGAGTTTATTTTTTTCTCTTAATGTTGATTGTCACAGATGAGAGCAAGCGAATAACGCAATCCAGAGGGATGATATTTTCCTGCCCAGATGAACCCGGGGTGTGCAGAGTCTGGATGCCTAATGGACAGACGCATAAAGGACCGGGATTAGCACTGTCAAGAGCCTTTGGGGACTACTACATAAAAGACTTTGGTCTTATTTCCGAGCCTGAAATAACAAAGAGAAACATAAGCAGCAGAGATCAATTCGTCATTCTGGCAACTGATGGGGTACGTACGAAAATATACTGCTTTCGTTCTTGAAGCTATTGTTTTGATATAAGCTTAATCAGTAAGGGAACTTCACTAAATTGATTAACTAATCAACCAAAATATGCCCAATTATCTTTGTTTTCCAGTAACTTAGTTTGATGCTGCTTACTCT
The DNA here is from genome assembly GCA_963692815.1 of Nyctanthes arbor-tristis. Classification (NCBI taxonomy): domain Eukaryota; kingdom Viridiplantae; phylum Streptophyta; class Magnoliopsida; order Lamiales; family Oleaceae; genus Nyctanthes; species Nyctanthes arbor-tristis. The sequence continues at coordinate 21,560 of CAVNYN010269164.1, forward strand.
TATGAATGAACAAAGAACCTATGGTTTAAATAACAAACTGTTCATCTGTCGTTTTTCAGACATGCGAAGGGGTTCAATAATAAATATTCCCCTTTTCATCAATTCTGAGAAAAAGTTAAATTCTTCTGAATCAGCATTATATCGAAGTCTAGGCATAGGACGATTGCGTATAATCTTGTGTTGATTCAAAGTATGGTCCCTCTCCCAATTCAGAAAGGAAATTTGAAGCATTCAATTTCTGTTTTTTCTTTTGTTTTCTCAGGTATGGGATGTAATATCTAATCAAGAAGCGATAGATATTGTTTCTTCAACGCCAGACAGGGAAGAATCAGCTAAGACACTAGTCGAATGTGCAGTCCGTGCATGGAAACGCAAAGGACGCAGTGCTGCAATGGATGATATTTCAGCTATTTGTCTCTTCTTTCACGAGTTCAGTCACCCTCAACCTGTTGGCTCAGCGAAGTTCGAGTGTAAATTTGTATGAAGCCAACATCCTCAAGTCGATCCTTTCGAAGAACAAAGAAAATCCTCAGGCTCTGTATATGTCTATAGACACAAGCGCGAAAGCCGGGTTTATAATAACAAATCTGTAAATCTAAGGTACAAATTGAAACCACCTTCTGCTCATGTATTGTCAATTGACTCAAGAATCCGTTAAATCTTCTGTCCGTACTTAAATATGATGTTTTAGCATCTTGCATAAATGCTTCAAGCTAATTGCGGCCAATCGTTATCTCGTTATCCACCTTAGTCGATAAAGTAATTGTAGTAATGAACTTTAACGTCAATCCACCCAGCGTTGATACGCATAATGCAGCATTGCAAAATGCAACAGTTTCTACATGAAACCTATAAATATGAGGGCACTGCCCTTTTTTGTTTTAACTGAAACAAGTTCGCCTTGGAAACTTGATTGGGATACAGAAGTGTTACTCCAGGGACTGACAGAATTAACTCAAAATCTTCTAAATAAGTGGGCACTGCGCTTTTCTGTGTTATCATTTTAATTTTACACAAACATCGAACCTCTCGCTTGCAAATGCAACCTAAGGAACAAAACTTTCATCTGCTAGAACAGAGCTAGCTGGATTGAGCACACATAATGCTGAACATTCCTCGTTTGGCAAAGAATCAGCATGCATCAGCAACTAAATTGCATTTATGCTCTGTTGGATAGAACTTCCGATTCATTCTCCAGTAAATCAGTCCTTTTTTGGGACTCATCTGCTACAGGTAATTTGAGAAGTCCACTCTCTGCGAATGGCTGCAATTCGTCCTTCACCAGCTCTTTTATTGAGGAATCAGAAGTTTCCAAGAATGCATTAACAACCTTAGAACTGGAAACATTGTGATCACATTATCAGTTAACTATACTACTTCCAAACCAACCTGGAAAATCTTCTATAAAGTAGTCTCACCTATGTCCTTTAACCCAGGTTGAACTTTTCCCCTTCAGAGCATTTTCCCATAGAGTTGAGGCAAAAGCAGGACAGTCTGAGAACAAGTTTTCTTATAGTCCTGCTTGAATGGAAGTGTTCAAGAATATGCTCTTCTTCTGTGTCGTCTTGCTTAGGCTGGGCAGCAAGTAAAACTATAGCTTCGTGCAAAGAGCACAACTTTTCATCCAAAGTTGGATGGAGTATACCATCAGCACCACCAGTAGCAACCTAAATGCATTTACACCATTGATCAAAGTCAGTGATACACAAGCTACCAAATTAATTAAACCCTGTTGGGAGAGTGGAGACTGAAGCATATAGATAAGGAAAGAAACTAGACAGGTTTTAACGGAAAAATCACATCTTAGGAGCTGAAATAAATTATAACCATGTCCATTTATCAGAGATGTTTTGTGGTAAGTTGAGCATGGAAACTACATTCTGAAGGATTTTGTTGCACCACTGTTCAAAAAATAGGTGATAATATGTACAGCATCAATTATTTTGGAAGCCACAAAAACTACATCTGATAAGATACGACCCCACCAAGAATTTCCATCATGCATTAAAGAAAGGAAACAGATGCCCAAGGATTTAGTCGGTTTCCTCCAAATACAGGTACAGTTTTGAGGTTATGTATTCATTTATTTCATAAAAAAGACAATACAAGCAAATAGCAACCAGGAAGTGATTCCTAAACAGCAAGGTGTTTGCAAAAGGCTGCAAATTGAAATCAAAATCAATAAAGCCAGAAGATAACCTCATATAGGACCTCTTTCCCAAATTTAGATCGTAGCAACTCTCCGGGCATATCACAGCATGCATCAATGAGTTTCTGCCAAAAAGAGAAGTTAATTACTAAGCTGAGACAAACCACCAAGTAGCATCAGGATAACAACTATATCAAATTGTAAATGAGCTGAATAATTTTTACAATTTCTTGAAATTTAGAGAAATAACATGGGTAAAGACCACAAGGGTGGGGTGTGGTTAGGGAGATGTTGCAATATTTATTTTATAAAGAACATCAAAACAGCAGAAGCACCATTGTTACAAGTTCAAGGTGGTGGACGGGTGAAAACTCTCAAAATAAGAATGAGAAGACCTTTTCCCCCCCTGTGGTTGTAGAGAGAGGGGGGTGTCGGGCCTTGAAGGTAGAAGATATCTACAAACCTCTGCAAGCCCACTGTTAACCAATAACTCCTGCCTTCGCGTAAAAGAATCCTTCTTACCACCCTCATTCAGATGTATATTTTTATCAGAGCTTCCACCTTCACCTTCCATATCCTCTTCAATGTCTTCACCACCCTTAGTGTTTGTATCTGATTCAACCTGATATGCAGAGTAAAGAAGACTAATTAAAAATCTATTACTTTCCAAAAGGCAGAAGTAGTACAAATTTTATAAGCTCTTTAAGCTAAGAGAACCTGCCTTATGTCTGATAGACGGAATAGACAAACTCAGGGAGGCTAAATCATCTGGACTGAAATATCGTGAACAATTAGGATGGAGTAGCTGCAGGAAAGGACGTCTCCCATTCTGCAAGATAAAGAAATTGGAGTACTGTAACTCAGACAAACTAATAATTTAAAGGTATCTGGACAAAGAAGCAAATTCATTTTCAAATATTTAAACCTGATCCAAAATAAGTTCCTTTAAATCTCCTTGGAGCTCTTTAACGACAGTCTGCACAAGAAGAAAACATAAGGAAATATTCATTGGGATATGATAATCAATCCAGGACCCAGATGGGAAAGGAGACACACCTTGGATATAAGTTTTGTGTCATCGACAATTGAAATAATGCAAACAAGAACCTGAAATAATGATCCCACCTCAAGATGTGAAATGTAAACAGATACGTAAAAGAAGCAAGAAGCTTTATGTGATTATTAGTCTCAGAAAATAAGTTACAGTGATAATACAGAACTTTGAAGTATGAAAATTTTGGCTAATATAAGCCACCTCTTGACCAAAAATCTGATTCAAGTTTTGACTCACCATACTTCCAAATCTATCATGAGCTATCTTGTTAATATGACCTTTCATGCCTTTCACAATTTTCTTCCGCTCCTACAAGAATGTAGAGGTCAAGAGAAGTTCCAAACAGATCTGAATGAAGCTTTCAAGATGTTATTAGTATAGTTAAAATAATCATCTTTTAAGGTAGAAACCGCAGCTAACTGTGACTAACCTTGGCATTCCCATGCTTGACACAGAGAATACCAAGCCTGGATCCATCCTGGGTGTGAATCGCTCGCACAAGACCCTCTCCTGATAAATGCTGGATAACATCTGCAGCAGAAGACTTCAAGAAGGGACTTGATTTAAGGGAAAGAGAGTACAGAGTAACAGAAGATTTTATCTCAAACTATTGCTATAACCTGAAATATAGTGAGTGGAAAGAATTTAGAGTAGATATCTGAATTACCTCATCAGCAACTGCCAAGTACTCCATTAATGCTCTGTGTACAATGGAATGGTCTAGTATCCCCTTCTCCAGAATTGGTTGAAGCACCGAGGTCATATGGCGTACGACAGCTGACTTTTGCAATTGTAGCTTGGATATCACATCTATTAATCTGTTTCATGATTAATTCTTGTGATCAATAATAAGTTAGAGTCGCATAGTCATGACACCATCATGCCTTAATTTGTGCATGGCAACAAAAAAGTTTAATCCTACTGGGTGAGAAAGAAAGTAGTTTAGCAATTTCACTAGCCCAGCATGTCCCTGGACTCTTTGGCAGTCAAGATTAGGAAGTGTACTTCCACAGAAAACTTCTAAACATGGTTAAACATGTAGTACATACTCTCAAGCTCCCAATCAAAAGGGTGTATCCTTTCACCAGAAGGTTTTAAGCTAGTATCCATCACTAAATAAGGGCCACACTCTTTCCCTTGAGTCATATAAAGAAATCCAAAATCCATATTAGTACAAGTCAGCATTCTTTATTCAAAACCCAACCCAAATGCAACAGATCTTTCACTCTCAAGCTTCTAGTACTCGCAGTGGAAAAACTTCAGCATCAATAAAGAGAATCAAATATTTTTAGAGAATTAATGTCTTCAAGTTAGAGTCACTCAATCACCAGACGACGAATAAGGAATTGCATACTTGGTCTCTTTCATTGTAACTAAATCTTTAAATAACTGAAGTTCGGGCGAATATAGCTCCATAAGAAGAGCGCGCTTCTGTGTTGCATTCCCCATCTGATATGCGTGTTCAATAACTGCAAAAAGGAAATAGAAAACAATATAGGAATATGAGTAATTAAAAGAAGAGAAATCTAGCTTCATAAATATATATAGGAGTTACAGGTCCACAGAGCTTGAAATAAAGAGGAATGATGCTATATTCTAAGTTATGGTGCTTAAAAGTAATGGCTAAAAAACCATCAACTGATCAAAAATAAATTTAAAAAGTCCAACCCCACTTTTCTTTATGGATCATCAAAATTTTTCACTTAAAAGTGATAGCAGATTTGGTTCCATCATGCCTAATAGAAGTATAGATCAGATAAGATTGGGGTGCGAGAGGCAAATCTATGTTACAACTAGTTACCACATATATTGGCATATTGCAGTAAGTTCATAAAAGAGATCATCATACCAAGTGAACCAACCATATGCCGAAGAAGAGTAGCAACATGCCCATGGAGGGAGGAAATAAACTCTGCTAGCTGCTCTTTGGATGCTGTAAACCAGTAAAATGGATTTCTTTAGAGAATGATTGAGTGGGTGTTATGTTCCCATAATAAATTTATAAACTTTTGAAGTTACGGGTCCTATGAAATGTGTGACGGTTGACGTTAATTGAATGTATAAATTGTAAGACAAATGAATGAATTTACGTGAACCAAACACACACTAAATATAAAATAACACAGGAGAACGGGAAGTGGGAGAACGGGAAGTGGACAAATCTAAATTGAGTGATCATATGTTTTGTTTGGACATACCATTGTCTAACATTTTTGTGACTAGATGAACCCCATAAGTATTGCTGGCCAGGGCAATGAAGTGGGGCCGAAGCTCCATAAACACAGCATTTCTTTCATCTTGCGTACAATGCTTGACACAAGTCTAGAGTTTTTGGAAGTAAATCAATACACGACAGAGCAGAAAATAACTTCAAAAAGTAATATGTCGGTCACAAATAGATATGTGAGAGATGGTAGGCATGGAAACCTGAAGAACACGAGAAGAAACATGGGAGCCAGCAATTTCAGGAATCTTCCCCGTCATCTTCTTAAGAGCTTCGCTCACAGACCTTACATGAGCAAAAGGGGGGGATAAGTTCCAAAAATGGATAGATGAGGTTAAAACTAGGTAAAAACTTTATATTCACCAAGTTAAAGCAGGTAACTTCACAAGAATTCAACAGGTAAAACCAAAGCACACACTTGGATCTATCTTCTTTTTTAATATCTCGAACCCTCATCTTCTCCCAAAGAGTAGCAAGTTCCTGACAGAAAGCAATTGAAAACGACTTAGTCAACAAGAATAACTAATAGCAGAAACTGGCCTCAAGATGAAGTGATGGCTCTCACTCTGTGAAAGTAATATGCTATCCACAGAAATGTGGTTTCAGATGGTACTTCAAAGGTTGTGATTTGACTACACTCATGCTTCATTAAAAACTAACTTATATTTTATTACCGAAATTAAAGTAAGCCTTATGAAGTGACAACACTGTCATACTTTGAGTAAGCTAGTATGGAACATAAAATTAATCATCAACATCCTTTTTTCTTTTCCTTTTTTTTTTTTTCAACAAACAAAAAATGTCAATGTGAAAAGGTAAGTTGTAGAAGTCGAGAACAAGACCCACTTTCTTTTTTTCCTTTTTGCTTAATTGATAAAATTAAAAGTTTTTACCTCCCACTCCAAGATTAATTCTTTTTTTGACAAAATCAGCACTAACTTTTCAACAAAAAATACCTATCTAATACGGGTCTCAAATCGAAGACCTCATCATGAACCTTAACATGAACTAATGTTCAAACTCTACTTGTGATTATATCATTGGCCCAAAGACTTCAAAAAGTAAAGACAAAGCGTCACTTATATTTTTTCAAATTTCACCAATATATTAAAATTTCAATGTATTGTAGTTTGATTAAATCCCAAACGATATCCACAGTTTTCTTATTTATTTCAAGTCAATCCTCATGATTAATCTCTTATCATCAATGATTCAATTTTTTTTTTTACTTAGTTCAATTAAATCTAAATAAAAGAGGAAAATCTATAGAAAGAGAAATGGTTTAATTACAATAGATCTAATAACATGTTAACAACTCCATCCATTATAAATAAGCTACAACAATATAATATTGAAGAGAAATGCTCCTAAATTGGATTCATTCACTCATGCACTTAAAGTACAAGTTGTCAAATAATGAAGGATAGAGTAAACACGAGATTCCATATGTATGGATAATATACGATAATTAGAGCATCCACAATGGAGTTGTTAAATTTAGTTTGCCGCATAAGCAAAAAATTCAACTTTAAGTGATTGTTAAATGACATGTAGAAATTTTAAACTTAGCTATCAATTATTGATGCATTGGAGCCGTTAAAGTGAAGTGTTAAATTTAACTACAATAACTACAAGAAGTTAATGAAAGAATGCTATTTGGTTGTTAAAATAGTTGTTAACTTTAACAACAAAATTAACTTGGTGCTAAAAGGATTCCTTTAACAATTTTGCTAACACCTCCATTGTAGCTATATCTTTTAGTTGTTAACAAACACATGCCACTAAATCTTCATTTAACACCTCCATTGTGGATGCTCTTACAGGTCTTATTTTTTTTGACAACTTAGTTGTGCCTATCCAAATCAAAATCTCTAGCTTCGCCACCGACGAGACCTTTATGTAAAATGGTTGTGCTCCTAGTCTAGTTACAGTCGTGATTATATAAGTTCTTCAATGTAAACCATGGCACTCTTTTGCAGGCCTTTAAAATCAGCACTGCACATAAGGTTTAGTTTCTTTTCATTTGTTTACCCAAAGAAGCCTACTCCAGACATGCTTTCTTTTCCAGGGTGGTAAATAGAATGAATTCCATTCTAACTTCCATGAAAGCTAACTATCTACATACTTATCAAAATCTTAAAGAGCTATGCAGTTTACGGAGATACCTTCTAAGTCCCCCCTAAAAGAGGCCCCTCAAGCCAGTGGCTATCTTGTCAAAATATGTTTGACTAAGCTTAGCAAACCAACTTAAAAGCAAATTTTAGTTTCCAAGCATTTTTTTTTTGTTGATATTTCAAAATTTTAGGTAGAAGAAACTACTTATTTAGTTCGACAGTAAATTAGGGATACTCTCAAAACTAACTTTCTTTTAAATTCATTTATTTCAAAACTTACTTATCTACTTATATCATTTTAAGCTTAAATAAACATTCATAGATGTAAGAAGAAAATTCGAGTTGGTTTAAAAGTGGCATGTGGTCCTCAAATAAGCCCACAGTAGGTGCAGGTGAAAAAGTATGAAAATATATTGGGAAATAGTAACAAAGTTATGATATAATATGGTGATTGGTAACAAACAAGTGACAGGTTGCGGAAGCTAGAGGCTATACATATGAATGTGCAACATCACACATGTCGAGTATACACATCTAGGCAAGCATTAAGAAACCTCTGTGAAAATATTTTAAGCTGTTTCGTGTTTAAAAAATAAAAGAATTACTATTCAGAAAAAGATGCAGAGTTCTTGGTTAAAATTGCACTTTCTTTTCCTGACAGCATGTCCAAAGTTAGCAGTAATTCCCAAACACTAAATGTGAAGAGGGCATGGGTATGGTAGGTTGCAGCTGAAAAATACTAAAATAATTGACAAATAGAAATATACTTGCTCCAGTGTGTAATGCTTCTTCCTCTTCTTTTTCCTAGCTTCAGCCAGTTCCTGAAGGGGGGAAAAAGGATTAGAAAATACAGTCAAGATGAGACTCAAAATGTTAGGCGAAATCATTGCTTTCCAGTTCAGAGATTCATTTGTTATGAGTCAGTAAAATGCATGCACTGTAGACCAACAAGTTTTCCAATTCACAGTTTCAGCCTTAGTCACTGCTTCCAAGAATTTGCTTTAGCTTCCAAACTATAAGGTGATAACTAAGACTATCAAACCATTTATAACGTGAGACGTTTTCATATCAGAGAATACAAATAGCCAATACTGTAATGTCGTCAATTTGCACCTTGCTAGTTCACCTTATCTCTGTGAACACTGATGTTAGTTTAGTATTGTTTTTTCAAGTGTTCTTTTTCAAACAGCATTGAAAGCCTTATCTGGTGCTCATTTTTAAATGGTCTTCACTTTGGTTTTGGGGAACTTTATTACACCCAAAATACTAACATCCATGCAATACAGGCTCAGAAGCTGACAGCCACTACAAGATCCAACCTTTAATGTAGATCAGACTCTTACAATATTAGGCATTCATGCTCCGGCACTTGTACCCAACAGGCATTAGAGTTCCCCACATTATACAAACCATATTTCTTTATGATCAAATTTGTTAAGCAGTCCAATCGAGACTCGAGGGCATAATTCCATACTAAGCAATCCAATTAATAATTCACAAAAAGAAGAAAATTTCCAAACCTTTGCCTTCAGACGACGCGGTTTCTTATCGTTTACATCGCCTTTCTGAACCTTATCTTTTGCTGCATGCCGTGAACGTTCGTTTCCGGGTGACTTAAACGACTTCTTTGTGGCTTTTTTAGGGATATTACTTCCAATTACTTTTAATTTTTTAGGGTTTGATTTTTCCACTTCGGATTTCTGGGCAGGAGCCCGCTTTCTCTTCTTCTCCGGCGTCGCCGCCATTAACAAATTGAAACTCAGGTTCCTTCCCTGTACGAAAATTTCAGAAGACACTTTGATTTCTCCGCTCCTTCTCGTATAATTGTGGATTGACTGGATGCGGGTTTTAGCAAGGGTTTTTGCGTGTCTGCTCGTACCTCCTTCCGGACGAGAATATGGGCCTGAAAGATTTGGGCCATGGACTCAATTTTTCCCCTTTATTTATTTTTCTTTATTATTATAATAAAATAAATAATAATAATAATAAATAAATAATGGGTGCTTTAGATATTTAAGTATAGAATAGACTGCCACTTCAAATCTACACCTATGAACAACAAAATAACATAAATACACCTAATTCCCTCAAAAATACAGGAGGGTAGATCTGATAATAAAATAAATTGGAGATTAGACAAAATAAAAAAGAAATGCAAATAATAACAGGAAAATCACTTTGTCGACAAGCCCAAACCAAAACCATTTAGAATCTGTCCAGATTTCCTGGGATATGATTGGTGTATTTCAAACGAGACATAACAGTCCCGCCATGGTGGAAGACAAACCATGTATATATGTGATTGATAGGGTATACTCAGAATTGGAAATTTTGATAAACAATAGCAATCGTTGAATCCCCAGTAAACTCATCGCTTATATCCTTCATAAACCAGGTGCGTTTTCATTGCAATAATTTTCTGATTCTCTGCTGTCATTAGGAAACTTTAATTGATAGGTAACAGAATACGATACTGAGATATCTGAAGCAACCAAACTGAGATTCGAATATACCACAATTCCTTAAATTCGAATATAACACAATGATTGAACAAATGATGCAAAAAGACTAACAGATATATATAAAGCACCCAACTTGTTTTCATCTTTTGTTTTCTTTTGACAAGTTAATGACTCTCTGCTGTAAGTAGGAACCTTTAATTGATAGGTAATAGATTATGATGCTGAGATATGTAAAGCACCCAAAATGAGATATTTATTAACTTTGAGATGTTTGATCTTGGAAATTCATAACTATCCCATTCTTTTAATTAAACGGTGATTGAATTTGCTTAAACCAAGAAAACTGCACTGTCGATATCTAAACCAGCTACGGTTTGATTCTCTACTGTCTCTAGGAACCTTTAATCGATAGGTAACATAATACGATACTGAGATATCTAAAGCACCCAATATGAGATTTTTGTTAATGTTGAGATGTTTGATCTTGGAAATTCATGACTGTCCCATTCTTATAATCAAACGGTGATTAAATTTGCTCAAACCAAGAAACGGGCACCGCTGAATCTGTGGAACTAGAATAGAGAGTAATTTGACAGACATGGTTAGTGGATGAAAAATACAAGGGTCTGTTACTGTATTCCAGTTTAATATTGTTATTAATTTGCATCCTACACACATATGTAATGTGCTACTGATGACAAAGTTCGGCAACAGGTATTAGCACCCAAACAGCAAAGAGCAATGATAGGAGTGATGATATATTACGACGGGACGTGGAACGCATCAAATCAGTACAGCAATCACAGTACTTTTGGGATATTAATATCCGAGAACTCCACGTATCGTGATCTAATTGACCGTATCAGCAGCGTGGCTATTAATTCATTACTAACTCTGTATTGTGATTTATTAGGGAAACTTGATACATGTAAATTGGTAGCAATCATTTATGTCAAATCAACGTATCAGAATATTCAGTATCGTAGCCACGTGTCGTATAACGTTATATGTATTACTTATAGGGTATTACGTATCAAAATATTTAGCATCTTAACCACGAGTCATAGAACTTTTTATAATGTATTACTTACAACTTATCATGATTTATTTGGAAAATCGATGCATGTGAACTAGTAGCAGTTATTGATATCCAAATAATGTATCAAAATATTTAGTAAGGTATCATGAAGTGTATGCTTGTACGTATCAACAAATGGTATTGAAGTTCTCGAGCTACCTATCCACAACTATAAAAAGGTAAATGAATATCAAGGCTGGCAAATGATTTAATTGACTCTATTCCATATTTTTAATATAAATACATGAAAACATACGGTAATAGTTCAAGGCTGTATTAACAATATAATGAAGTGTATGCATGCATGGATGGATATATGTTATAACAAATGAAGTGTATGTATGCGTGTACCAACAAATAGTGTCGACAGAGTCCAGAACATGGGGATTCACCGGAGAGTTTGAGAAGGTTGAGGACTCTATTACAACTTCTCATATCTATTCTATTTAATTAATTAATTATTTAATTAATGAAAATCTAATTTAAAACCTGATATACAATAAAATGTTTAGATAAACCGAATAACCCCACAACTTCAAAATTCAAATTAAAAAAAAAAGATTACATTAAGATCTTATTAATTATTAAAATAATTAAAAAAATCCAATTAATATCAAAATATGCTTAGAAATGTGGAGAGTAAACTTGCAAACAAAAAAGTGTAAAAGTGAAAATAACGCACATAGTTAAGTATATTTGCCATGAAGCCCAAAAAAAAAAGTATGTGAGGTAATTTTCCCATAAATAATACGTGTTTGGGTGGAAATATTTTTTATAATATTATATAAGATGTCAAATTCATAAATAATAAAAAAAAAACCATCTTTGTGCGCCTTTTTCCCCCTTTTTTGCAAAACAAAATTCTTGGTTGGTTAAGGCTACAGTAAACTATAATTTCTAAGTCCTCACGCGAGTGCCTTACCAAAGGGGAACAATTTCTAAGGCAACAATTTGAGCGTTTTCCAAGCTGACGCGAACTTACCAAAGGGGAACCTGACACCTAAGAACATTGTATGTCAACCTACAATTCGGGAAGATTCGGCCTCTTTTGTGCTCCATTCAGTCTTAGCTTCCTCTACTCATCTTCCTCCTCAACAGTTGCGTCTGGGCGGATGTTGAGACTCGTTTTCACATAACTGTAGATTTGTGAAGCAAAATCTTTTGTGTGCATAATTGATAAATAAATGGAAATAAAATTGAAATTTCATGGTATAACAATGTTAAGTATAGTTTCACCCATTTTCTTGGAGAATAATTCTCACATTCTCCTATGTAAAATGTTTTACATGAAAGTTGAAAATCATTTTCTTTCCATTTTTTTGTATCAAAAGCACACCCTTAGTACATTCCTTGAAAAAAAATCATTTGCGTTCTTTTACATTTTTTCTTTAATAAAAATATGTTTCGTTTTAAAGGTAGGTTTTGTTATTTGAGATATTATAGTACCATTTTTCTCATGGGTGGCCGACTGAGGGCGTGCAAGTCATGTAATCGCATGGGGGCCTCATAATCTAAAAGGCATGATCAAGATTTCTTTATTATAGGTCTAATGTTAAAATTTTTGAAAAATTTTTAGATTGATATTTGTTAAAAAGTAGACAATATTGAGACGCCAATTTTATTAAAAAAAAAAGTTTAATGAAAGTAATATTGAGTTTAAAATTAGAATTTATTTTATTATTTAAAAAAAAAACCAAGGCTTACCTTTAAAGCTTAAATTTGTTGTCAATCATCAAAGTTAAAAAAAAAAAAATGAATTAATTAATGATATCATAATGCCAAAAAGTTAATAAGAAAAAGGGATACTATAATAATAAAAATGATTAATGTGAAATACGGTGATTAGAGTGTGGTTTGTTTTTTTCTAATATAACCCATGTTTAAATGAAAGGGGCACCATTTTGTATTATCGTACAATGCACCAAAATTCTCAGGGTCAACCTGATTTTTTCTATAATGAAAGTGACTTAGGATATAGGAAAAACAATGACAAAGTTTGGAGAAGAATATAGTGGTTGATGTGGATTCTTTTTGTATTTGTAGTTGACAAAATCTTCTCATATTTAATTGAAAAAATTTATAGCTGCCTCAAATAGTTGAAAAATATTTATTATGTCACAATTAAAGAGTATTCTCAGACTTGAATGGCGCATATTTCGGACTTATAAACAAGTTTCAAGTCTTTTAGGTCTAAGCAGGAGTGAAGCCAATGTATAATAATTACAAACATAAAACAATAGAGGAGGAATCAAGGAGCTGGTCCAGTGGTTAAAGATTTAGCTCCTTACCGGGTAGTCTCGGGTTCGAATTCCGCCATCCCCTCCCATCCATCCCCATTGTATCCAAAAAAAAAAAAAAGAAGAAGAAGAAAACAATAGAAGACAAGTAATTATTTTTATTAATCGAAACTAGAATAATACCATACCAACTAGCTAGTGAGATACCATTTTTCTTTAAATACCTTCATTTTTTATACTCAAATTATGTTGTATACAGCAAAAACTTAGCACTCATTCTACCAATAGATCACCTGCAATGAGAGAGGTTTCTCCACTACCAAAGGGGGGGGGGAAGCACAAGTTGTTTACGCCTTTTCTCTATGTTTTTACCATTCTTCCTCAATTGCTTCTAATTTTCATCATATTATTAAGTTACATCTAATCTTATATATATTAAAATATGATAGTGGTTATATGTAAATTTTCCCGTCAAAACTACTATCTTAATTTATTAGTGTTTGGTATATCTATTCTGTTAGTTTTTAGGCTATCTTCAAACAGGGGTGGAGCCAGGAATTTGGTTTAGTGCGGTCGGAAATTTTTTGTCTCTCCTCAACTCTAGTGTGCTCTTCCGATCTTCTTCAAACCCTCTTCAACTAAACCTACATGACTTCATGCAATAAGAGCTGCAGTAAAATTTACTCCGTAGGAAAGCAAATCTTTTTGCATCAAATTCCTATTAGTTGCAAAGTCAACAAATACTGAGTTCTATAAAAACGAAGAATCGTGTCGTCACATTTTTAAATACTTGTAATTTTGACACATCCACACCTATAATATATTTCTATCAAGAATTATCCATACCAAATATTGTCACTAAACTCATATATCACACTAACTGATGCAACCACATATCTAAACTAAGAGTTACAAAATTAGAGAGCACTAGTGCCCATGTTACCTTACTAATTTTTTCTCATTCTATTTCAAATTTGAAGTTTAACAAACAAATATCACATTCACATATTTTATAAGACCTAATGTAATACATACGTTTTTACTATTCAATTTCACTCATTCTCTTTCTTATTTAAAAAAAATTTGTTGGCTGATGGAGTGAAATAATGCTCGCATATAATTAGTTTAGACTTAGATAATTTACTAAATTATAAAAATAATAGAATTAGAATTGGATCCTAAACTGTAGTAAAAATATTATGTATTATCAATGCAAAAACGTTTACTCCTATACGCACATATTATCATTTTTCCATATAAAAAATATAATACTCTATTAGAAATTAGGGAGGGGGAAGGTCAGTCGACACTCAAAAGAAGGGTCTTTCTAACAAAACAGATCTATTTCTACTTGGAAATAGACCTGCTGATGTGGAGTGCTACATGAAGAAAATTTCTAGGCCCCAGATTCCAATAAAAAACTACAACAAAGCAGCCCTTTTTCAAAGTGCTGGTAACAGAAACTATATCCTGTTGGTTCCTACGTTCACCCTTTAGACTTGACCTTTTCGACCCAAAAGAGACGGTACCGGCGACCAAAAAGTTCACGGGAGACCACACTTGCTAGATTCTGATAGACCTACAGAAGAAGCAATCAGTAAACGTGACAAGCATGACGCGGGTGGAACCGAACGGCACTGGCTGACGGAAGACATTGAGCTACGTTTCGCCACCGTGATTCCAACCGGCGGCGGTGGGGAAAGCCGGGATTTAGTGCAGTGGGACGTGGTGGTTACTTGTGGCGGGAAAGAGGGAGGAAACTTACAGTGAGAGACGTGACTCTACAAATAAAGGACATGAAAGGAAAAATTTTGAATGGAGAGGACAATTTGGGGATTCTGCAGAAATCCATGGATGGAGAGAGAAAAAGAAGTAACAGAGATGAAGAGAGAGAAAGGCACGAGGAGTTTTTGAGGATGAAAATTTAGTATAGAGAGGGGAAGCAGAGAGGAGAGAAGAGTTTGGACATGGCGTAAGTTCCTTTGAAAATAGGCTGCTTTGTTGTAGTTTTTTATTGGAATGTTGGGCTCAACAATTTTCTCCATGTGGCGCTCCACATGAGCAGATCTGTTTCCAAGTGGAAACAGATATATTTTGTTAGAAAGACCCCTCAAAACAAAGCATGTGAACTCCTCTTTTTTTTAAGGGCAAGGTTGTAATTTCCCATTTAGATCTCAAAACCCCTCCCCATTCTCCGTTGTTTTCGGCGGCTTCTTCTTCATTCACCAACACACTTACATAATACTCTTCATTAATAGACGATGGTGGATCTTCTCAGCCCAATTTCAGTGTAGTCTCTACCAGTGGGTCGATGAAAATTCAGCGTCCAATGAAGGCTCCGCCCCTGTCTTTAAAAATTTTATATATCTTTAAAATTCTAACAGTTGACAGACAAATTTCAAGTTTTTAGGTTATTGGAACTTTTTTATCATTTTGATTAAGTACCTATTCGTGAAATTGATGGCATAATATCTATATATATATAATAAGAAAATGGTGGCTTTTCCCGCTGATTTTCTGGCTCTATAAAATTTCTAGCACCGTAAGATTTCTGGCTCTATAAGATTTCTGATGATATCATTTAATTCTTTTTTTTGTATTTTTTTCTCTTTTTTTTGGAAATTGTTAGGCTAATTTATTAAATGATATTCACTTTTTCCTTTCTTAACCCATATCCAATCATCAATTCACAGTATTTTCTTTAGCCAACTATTTTGAATTAGGAATTTGTCACTTATCAAATCGAACATGAAATTAATTGGGAGTTCTATTTAAAAAAAAGGAAATAGTAATCTGTATAATTTAAAAAGACATGCATAGTACGTCTTTAAACGAATAAATTTCTAAAAATCTGTAACATTATTGTAAATTTCAATTTTAAATGATTTTTGAAGAAAATTTTATATGGTTATTGTAGTACAATATTCAAATTTGATTTTTTTTTAAAATTATAATACTCTAATTTACCGATTCTATAATTAATATAAATTGGAACTTTTCGATAATTTCCCATATATATATAATAAGAGAATTGTGGCTTTTCTCGCTCATTTTCTGGCTCTGTAAGATTTCTGGTGATATCATTTAATTCCATTTTTTTGTATTTTTATCTCTTTTTTTTTGAAATTGTTATGCTAATTTATTAAATAATATTCATTTTTCCCTTTATTAACCTATATCCAATCATCAATTCACGTTATTTTCTTTATCCAACTATTTTGAATTAGAATTTGTCACTTATCAAATCGAACATGAAATTAATTGGGAGTTCTATTTTTAAAAAAGCAAATAGTAATCGTTATAATTCGAAAACACATGCATAGTATGTCTCTAAATAAATAAATTTCTAAAAATCTGTAACCTTATTGTAAATTTCAATTTTTAAAGATTTTGAAGAAATTTTTATATGGTTATTGTAGTACAATATTCAAATTTGATTTTTTTAAAATTAAAATACTTCAATTTGCCGATTCTATAATTAATATAAATTAGAACTTTTCGATAATTTCCCATATATATAATATATTATTATATATATAATAAGAGAATAGCGGTTTTTCCTTCTCATTTTCTGACCCTGTAAGACTTCTGGCTCTATAAGATTTATGGTGATATCATTTAATTCCTTTTTTTGTATTTTTTTTTTTTGGAAATTGTTGTGCTAATTTATTAAATGACATTCACTTTTCTGTTTATTAACATATATCCAATAATCAATTCACGATATTTTCTTTAGCCAACTATTTTGAATTGTGTCACTTATCAAATCGAACATGAAATTAATTGGGAGTTTTATTTCAAAAAAAGTAAATAGTAATCTTTATAATTCAAAAACACGTCTCTAAATGAATAAATTTTTAAAAATCTGCAATCTTATTGTAAATTTCAATTTTTAATGATTTTTGAAGAATTTTTATATGGTTATTGTAGTAGAATAATCAAATTTGATTTTTTTAAAGGTATAGTACTCTAATTTGCCGATTTTTTAATAAATATAAATTGAAACTTTTTGATAATTTGCCATAGAATAAAAATTTTAGTTTGTCGTTTTAGATATAGTCTTACTGTATTTGGAGTTAGATTATTTATTTGGGAGATGGATGGCATGTTAATACAGTTGAACTATAATAGTTGTTCAACAATTTTCAAACATTTTACTTTTATTGAATTACCTCAATTAATTTTTATTTGTACATGCATAATTAACTGGTGTTGTAATTCAAACAAGTGATACATTGGTTAGGTTTTTCACATTTTAGACAGGAAGTCCTGGGTTAGAACATACACGCCTCTCGCCTCCACTATACTTATTGTATCAAAAAAAAAAGAATTAATTGGTATAAAAAGTGTTACCGACAAAAGAATTCAAATATAATAGAATGGTTATAAAAACTTATGTCTCATAATACTAATATGACTCAACTAGCTGTATTAATAATTTATATGAAATTTTTGTATAAAAATTCATTGACATTTGTCATTAGAGTAACTAGATTTTCACCCTGTGCTTCACAATATAAATTAAAAAAATTTAAAGCAGAAAAAAACGATGACGTTCCGATCATTTTCCCAGTATGATACTAAACTTGGAAATTTTTTCATTGAAGAAAGACGGTTTTATTCTTACTGTATTTCAAATTATTTATAATTTAAAAATACTTAAAATAACTATATTTTAGAAAAAAAGATAATATAGACTTAGCAATTACTTTTCTGTTAAATTTCCACAAAATATATAAATATGATTAATTAGTTTTCACAAAATAACAGTGACAATGTATAATTTATGTAACTATACTTACTTTAAAAAAAACCAATTAAACCATAGTCGTCCTTCAAATTTGACTTTTCATAGATTTTTTTAAAAGTATAATTACAAATCTGTATCATAGCAGTACAGATGCGTATAAATATGTATCCTATTGAAACACAACACCATGTAAACCTACATATAGTAAAAATACACACTACAATAAAATGTAAAAAATATTTTCTTAAAAGAATTAATCGTGAATTGTTGAATCATGCTTAAAAAAATTTCAAATTTTAGTACAATATTTTCTAGCAAGAGCAGTGAGAGAGAGAGAGAGAGAGATCAATTCTTTTTTTTATTCATAGTAATAAAATAATCAAGTATGGGTAAATGGATAGTAAAATATAAAATAAAATAAATTTAAATGTTAAAAAAAAGAAAAAAATTCCCCACAACACAAGTGATATAACGGTAATCTGAATTGAAAGTGCAATTCAAGCCCAAACACAACATGACACCAGATTGAAAACTTCAATTGGAAACCTAAAATTAAAAATTAGGTCAAGAAAATGGATTAATTAAGAAAATATAAAAAATTAATTCAAATATTCTAAAAAATAAATTCAAATAAAAAATTAAAAATACATGAATAGTTAAGAAAAAAAGTCTTACATCAAAAACCGAAAAGTAGAAATCATAAAAAGGAATTAAAGAAATGAAAAGAAATAAATTTAAATCAACAATCAAAGATAAAATAAGAGAAATATTTAAATATTCAAAATTTCATATGAAGATTGAAACCATAATCGGATGAAGATTCGAGGATAAGGCACAAAGAGGAGAAATTAGGAAATTTGAATCGAACACAAATATAATTACAAAAATTAGAAGACGGATTTCAACGGTATAAATTTTGAAAAGGAAAAGATAAGGAAGATGCGGTAAAAAAGATAATTTGCAAAAAAATAAAAAATATAATTTCACAGATGACGTCATTAGTGACATCATCAGAATCCTAATGGAGCTAAACTATTGGCAGGAAAAAAACATACTAGACACACTTCTCTTATTGTTAATATATAGACTAGAATTCTCACCCGTGCGTTGCACGAGATCTAAAAGTAATAATAACAATAGTAATTTTAGGGAGACATTTATCTGGTATGAAAAAAGTGACATGTTTAGCTGTTAACCATGTATTTGATAACCATCGGCCTTCAAATTCATCAGTTGCATATAAACAACCAATTCACTTTTACCAACTAACAAATATCAGTTATTTATATCAGATAAACATATATACTTAGAATTACTCAAATAACAAATATCAATAAATTTTTTTATAAAAATTTAATAAATGATTAATATAGCAAGTTGAGTCATTTGTTAACATTATGAGATATAAGTTTTTATAACTATTTTATCATATTTAGATTTATTTATTTGTCTGTAACACTTTTTGCACAAGTTAATTGCTTTTTTTCATACAGTGCATATAGAGGGCGGGAGGGGAAATAATATCAGTCATTCATGTCAAATAAATATTTCTTCCTATAATTACTCTAATAGTAAATGTCAATGAATTTTTATACAAAAATTTAATATAAATTATTAATACAGCTAGTTAAGTCATATTAATATTATGAAACATAAGTTTTTATAAACATTCTATTATATTTGAATTTATTTGTCAGTAACACTTTTTGTACCAGTTAATTCTTTTTTTTTATACAGTAGGTATAGAGGAGGAGATGAGCAGGTGTGTTTCAATCTAGGACTTCCTATCTAGAATGTGAGAAACATAACTGCCATAGCACTTGTTTGAATTATAGCACCAGTTAATAAAAATTAATTGAGGTGATTCAATAAAAATAAAATATTTAATAAAAATTGTTGAAGAACTATTACAGTACAACCGTATCAATATTCAGCCATCTCTCAAATAAATAATCCAACTCTAAATACGATAAAACTTAAATTATCCAAAAGTTTCAATTTAATTATAAAATCGACAAATTAGAGTACTATAATTTTTTAAAAAATCAATTAATTATTGCACTACAATAACCATATAAAAATTTCTTAAAAAATTATTAAAAATTGAAATTTACGATTAATGTTACAGATTTTTAGAAATTTATTAGTTTAGAGACGTGCTATACTTGAGTTTTTGAATCATAAAAATTACTATGTGTTTTTTTGAAATAAAACTCTCAATTAATTTCGTGTTCGATTTGATAAGTGACAGATCCCTAATTCAAAATATTTTGCTAAAGAAATCACCATGAATTGAGGATTATATATGAGTTAATAAAGGAAAAAGTGAAAATTATTTAAAAAATTAGTATAACAATCTCAAAAAAAAGATAAAATAAAAATACAAAAAAAGAATTAAATGATATCAATAAAAATCTTATAGAGTTAGAAACCTTATAGAGCCAGAAACCTTAGAGAGCCAGAAAAAGAGCGGGAAAAGCCACCATTCTCTTATTATATATATAGATTATATGGAGATATGTTTATCTTACATGAATCACCGATATTGGTTCCTCTTCGTTCTCCTATATCCAATGTATTAAAAAAAAGAAAAAAAAATGAATTAACATGTGCAAAAAGTATAACCGACAAATAAATCAAAATATGATAGAACGGTTATAAAAATTTTATATCTCATAATGCTAATATATGACTCAACTGACTGTATAAATAATTTATTAAATTTTTGTATAAAAATTCATTGACATTTGTTATTAGAGTAATTTTATGTAGATATGTTTATATGATATGAATAACTGATTTTTGTTAGTTGAAAAGCATGAATTGATTGTTTATATGTAAGTAGTGAATTTGAAGGCTCACTATCGTCTAATATATGGTTGACAACTAAACATGTCATTTTTTCATACCAGATAAATATGTCTCTCTAGAATTACTACGGTTATTATTACTTTTAGATCTTGTACAATGCACGGGTGAGAATTCTAGTTAATAATAATAAAGAAATAAAATTAAATCAATTTCAAAACTTTTATTTTAATTAAATTCAATATGATAAATCATATGTCATAAAATAAAACCTATAGCTATATGTTTACTAGATTATTTAATTTATTATTTTGTTGTGTGAACCTATATATTGGTAAAAATTTAAGTTGAGAGAATATAAAATTAAATTAGTTACAAAATTTTTAGTGGAAAGTGGTTAAAATTAAATCAGTTTCAAAACTTTTACTTTAATTCAATTTAACACGATAAATCACATGTCGTAAAATCTATGACTATATTTTTGTTGCATTACTTAATTTATTATTTTTTAGAAATCTATATATAGGTAAAAATTTAAGTTGAGAAGATACAATAATAATATTTGATGATGATGACTTAGAACAAAAATTAAAAAACTCTTTTAATTCTTTTTAGAGTGGAAAGTGGTTAAAAATTAATATTATAGATAAATCATATAGAATTTATCATTTGCTGTAATATTACTTCCGTTAGGACTTAGGTCTTTTGTAATAGGAGGGTGTATACTTTTAGATTTTTTTTTAAGAATGGATTTAGTAAATAGTGATTTGTTTCAAGAATATATGACACTATATAAGGAGATGCGAAAAATAATTTTTCTAAAAATATATGGTAGAGAATAAATGTGGTAAAGAATTCATCCGTACTCTAAATATTTCTTAGAGTTCTTGCACTATACTTATTGAACAAAGATATAGGTGTATGATAATTTTGGAGTTACATAAATTTTGTATGCTCTCTTTTCCATAATTTCTTAGTTTTCATAATCAACGTGAAATTAAATTCATATTAAAAAATTCCTCATTAATTTTCATTTTTATTAGTTTAAAGTGCTATTTCATAAATAATAATTTAATTAGTTTTATGCCAAGTGAAAGAATTGTACGCAATAAAATTGTAATTATTAGTAACATGTGTATATGAGTGAGTCCGATCTCAATATAATTGTGATTATTTGGTTCTCTAAATTATCAAGCATTTTTTTAACAAATTATACTATTCCGTGCAACGCATGAGTATATAGCTAGTTCATCCTAAAAATATAGTATCCATTCCCACATCATCACTTTCCTTTACTGTAAAATCCAATATTAAAGCAATATAATAGTAATCACTAGTATAAGAGGCACTTTCTGTCGCGTCCCTAATTTTTTTTACCGTATTATCAATGTACAAAGCTTTTCAAATGCGTCATGCGTAAAAGGGCCCTATGGCTAGTTAAAAGACTACCCGTAGTGCGTGCAAAGTTCATATCAATTCAATAATGACTATGTACAATTAAGTAGATTCACATTTGAATCCCAATTGACTACTACGGGAATTTCAAACAAATAGCATTATCAATTCAATTGAAACACCATACTAATCTTTCACATCTTCCGATCTATTGAATAGGTCATAGTATGGGAACAAGTCAAAGCCAATCAATACAAAACAGGTATAGCAACTAGTGATTCAAATGCAATAAATCAATCTTTCTTTTCAATACATTAAAATCCGTGTTCATCTCATAGAATACTTCAATCAAAATTCATGCTTTTCATATCAAAACTCTATAAATGCTAAAAGGGAATTAAAATATTAATTACTCACTGAGTACTTCGTACTCACTCTATTCTTTCTACAATTTGTAGATGATTGAAGATATGATATTTGAAAAGTAAGGCAAGCCATGAGTTGGAGCATGCACGCGACCGAAAGTGGAGTTGTAAATGTAGTGACAACATGTCTTTGAAGCAATTACTAAGACAATTATGAATTTAATACCTTTTGTATTAATAAATATGTCTACCTCTCTATAAATGTATCTCTAGCAATTGACAACTTATCTTTCAATATGATAGCTTCCCAATGATTTGTTTTAATTAGATTAAATTTACTGGCGTTATTAATTCATGAAATATTTCTATTAATACAACTTGTTGTGTTCTTCGTATTTTATTGGAAAACCAAGTTTTAATGATTATTTAAAATATAACAATTGGTTAGTTTAAGTAATTAGCCTTGTCAAGACAAAAGTAATTTAATTATTTTGTACGTCCCGTCTCCACTATTTATATTGAAGTTTCCGCTATGGAATTCGTTAATTGTTAGAGGATATTCGAAAATATTGTAAAATTGGCGGGGGCATGACACTTTTCTTTAAAAATGTTTAAGCACCAGACCTCTGTTATGATACAAAACACACAATGTTGTATAATACCAATTGCTGCAAAATAAATTACACATTAAGTAGACTTTTGAAGGTTGACATAATGCATTGGAGAAGAATTTGTAATGTCACTATATATATCTATTTGACATTCATCTTATGTGGATAGAAACCCTTCTTATTAAATGCCATATGTCAAAATTTGTTTAATGACGGTGACTATACATTAGAGATGCTCTTAGAGATCATATCAATTGCTTGTGACATTTTTAAATCCCGCCAAGTTCAAATGCAACTGAAAATAAAGCATATTGGTATTCAAGACATCAGTTTAAAAAAAGGGAAATTTACAAAATACATTATGGCGTGTTTAAAATTCACAAACTGTCTTTTAAGAGATTACGATATACACCTTGCGTTTAATTTAGTTAATATTAAAAAGCACTCATTTTGTTGAAAAAATAAAAAACTATTAAAAAATTATTTATTTCGACAAAAAATGCCCTTTTGTGACTAACGATTTACACGTCATATGTTATATAATATAAAACTTCTCAAAATACTAGTTAAACCACTTGTGCGTTACACAGGTAAAAAACTTATTAAAATATATCGTTGGATGGTTACATAATAAATCTACAACATTTGTACATCTGTAGAAAATATAAAAATACAAGTATATATTAATTGAATCAATAAGATCAATAAACTTAGTAAT
>CAVNYN010269164.1:45544-86651 GCA_963692815.1 Nyctanthes arbor-tristis
GCTCAATTGCCAAATAGAAAACAATCACATCACATATGTTACATTGATTTAAATGCTTATATATTATTGGGCGGAAGACTTGGATTTGAACCGCACTACAATTTGTATCCCCACTTGTCCTTATCTTCTGCTTGCGTATATAAAAAAATCAGCAAGATGTGATATATTATAGCTTGAGATTTGACATTTTTAAATCCCGCCAAGTTCAAATGCAACTGAAAATAAAGCATATTGGTATTCAAGACATCAATTTAAAAAAAGGGAAATTTACAAAATACATTATGGCGTGTTTAAAATTCACAAACTGTCTTTTAAGAGATTACGATATACACCTTGCGTTTAATTTAGTTAATATTAAAAAGCACACATTTTGTTGAAAAAATAAAAAACTATTAAAAAATTATTTATTTCGACAAAAAATGCCCTTTTGTGACTAACGATTTACACGTCATATGTTATATAATATAAAACTTCTCAAAATACTAGTTAAACCACTTGTGCGTTACACAGGTAAAAAACTTATTAAAATATATCGTTGGATGGTTACATAATAAATCTACAACATTTGTACATCTGTAGAAAATATAAAAATACAAGTATATATTAATTGAATCAATAAGATCAATAAACTTAGTAATCACAAAATTCAAGATCGTTCAGAAAATGAGATGCAATAATGGGAAAAATCTATTACCATAATTTAACACATTTGAAAACTTAAGTTCATTGATAAATGTACAATATTATCAAATTAAAATGTGCCATATCTATAATTAAAGTTAGTCATAAAATATAAGAGATTTCAACCTAAATAATAGATCTTGAAAGACAAAATATGAGTCGAACAATATATTAAAAGTATAAAAATATTTGTTAGAAATATTTTTGCGAATAGTTAAAAGAAAGATGAAATGTGATGAAAATTCAAATGAAAAAATGTGTTATAATTGACATTTAACTTATTAAGTCATTACCAACTCAAGTCACTGCATCTTATATGAAATTTAAATTTTTCGATATCATACGATTCAATTAAAGTGATGGCAGATATAGAAGTGTTTGTGGAAAGAAGCGACATTTCTCTCATAATACGGGAATAAATCTTTAAATCTAATTAATCTAGAATCTGGGGGCAAAAACTAAGATGAGATAGACATCACATTTTAATTAATTTGAAAATAGAAGGAATTCTAACAATAAGAATGACAACTCCTATACCCCGCTCTATTTCTACCAACCCACCCTATACCCGGACCCATACCCATTTGGTATAGGGCACGAAGGTTTGGGTCGGGTAGATAAAAATACACGTTACCCACGCCCATTTTCAAAATTCCTAATAAAAATAAAAAAAAATGTAAAATACATAAAGAACATTCAAATATAATTAAACCAACACATAAGATGGAGATGGTAAATGAACAAATTAAGAGGGATTAGGTTTATTTTGAAATTGGCCGTTCAAATTTGACATTTTAATTTATTAGTGAAAAAAACTTAACAAGAAAAATGAAAATGGGTAAAGTGGTTAACGATTAAGTGTTAAACTCAATTGTCACAAGTTCAAATCTTTATCGAGTACTTTTACAAAATTTTTTATTAAAAAAAGAATAATTACCACAAGACTTACCAAATAAAAAAAAAACTGAAAAGTTACAGTACAAAATGTACTAAGACTTAATTCTCTTAATTAATATACGATAAGTGTAACGATCTGCTCTAATTTGACATGATATTATCCGCTTTGGGCTTAGCCCGCACGGTTTTGCTCTTGGGTTTTCACCCAAAAGGCCTCATGTCAGATGAAGTGGGTCTCTTAACTTATAAACTAGTCTCACTTTCTTCACCCAAGTGATGTGAAATTGAGGTTGTTATAATCACCCCACCTGAGGGGGTCCAACATCCTCATTGGCCACCCTTCCAGTTGGGCTCTGCTCTGATACCATTTGTAACGACCCGCTCCACTTTGACATAATATTATCCGCTTTAGGTCTAGTCTGCACAGTTTTGGTATTGGGTTCGACCTTAAAGGCCTCTCGTCAGCTAGAGTAGGTCTCTTATCATATAAATTGGTCTCTTCTTCTTCACCTAAGCGATGTGGGACTGAGGTTGTCACAACAAGACTTAGTTCTCTTAATATATATGTGTGTGTGTGTGTGTGTGTGTGGAGACGCGGAGCTGGTAAATGAACAAATTATTAATTAGTATACAAAACTTAGTTCTCTTAATTAATATATATATACATATATGTGTGTGTGTGTGTGTGGAGATGGTAAATGAACAAATTAAGAGGGATTAGGGTTTGTTTTGGAACTAGCCTTTCAAATTTGATATTTTAATTTATTAGTGAAAAAACTTAACAAAAATGAAAATGAGTAAAGTGGTTAAGGATTGTGAGTTAAACTCGATTGTCACAAGTTTAAATCTTCATTGAGTACTTTTACAAAAGTTTTCATTAAAAAAAATAATTACCGTAAGATTTACCAAATAAAGAATGTAGGAAAATTGCAATACAAAATGTACCAAGACTTAGTTATCTTAATTAATATATATATAGATTCTTTTGTCAAATTTTTTCTTTCCATTTTATTTTGTAATATATATTTTTAAAAATTAACTATATATGATAATTGAATTTTAATACGCAAATTGAGAACAATGAGATGTCTTCATAATCATCACAAGGCTGGGCATCAGGTCAGGCTTGACCTAACCCGACAACGACTCGACATGAGTAACCGAACCGAACTGATCCGCAATTCGGTTCTGAAGCGAACCAAACTAAATCGGTTTTGACATTACAAAAAAAAAAATACCAAAATCAGATTGAGAAGAACGAAGGGATTCCAGTAAAGAAAATTCTCAGCACAAAGCCATAAATATACTTCTATCATAGATTCTCAACAAAGTCGGTGTTCTTCCACAAAATAATCGATGCTTTGTCCTCTCCCATACATCATAATATCCAAATGTAACCCATATCAAAATGAGTTATTTTGGCAATAAGAAACCCTAATCTAATGTACCCATTTTTTTCAGATCTGAGTGAGGTGCGAAAATGAAAGCAAAAGATGAAGAAATTGAGATGCAGCTCAAGTGGCAGCAGCATCACAATGGCAACCAACAAGGCGGCGTCGACTGCCGGCAGGGCGAAATCATGACATGGTGACCAACGAGGCTGCGACGGCTAGTAGAGGGGATTCAGGACATGGAAGACAACACCAAATGAAGCTAATGGAGTCTCTTGTGTAGTTGTGTTGGATTGAATCAAAACTCAAATATTGAAGAGATTAAAAAATGTTAGATATTTGGATGAGTTTCTCTTTGTAATGAGTTTTAGAGTCACAGCCAGACTGGAGGTTGTTATTATTTGGTAAAGGAAAATTTTATGACTTGGAAGAGGAAAACGTGTGGCCTTTGAATTTGAGGAGAAAAAAAAGGAATTTCAGTTTGAGTCGGCTTTAGACGGGTTTGTACCCCTGAACCCGTCAATCGAGGGATAAAAACTGAAACCAACCCACAGGTTAAAAAACCCAATCCAAACCGATCCAATCGGGTGGGGTTGGTCAGGTTCCACGGGTTGACGGGTTATATGCCCACGACACTGCTAAAAATCTAGTGGAAATTAGTATAAAAGACCGCCCCACTCGCTTTTTAGTCTTTTTTAGCCCTTTAACCTTTTGGCCAGCCTTGACCACCAATAAAAAAAAAATTCAAAAGCCAAGGGCTTGAAAACTCTGGAACGACAGAAGGTGAATGCCATTCTCCAAAGAAATTAGCAGTTTTCGTCCAAGGCGTTCTTTCCTTCATCTGAAATTCAAAAATTGGAGCAAGAATCGTAACGGTAATCCTCCTCCCATCTCTCACGTTCTTTGAAGTTACAATCTTGTGAAATTCAAGAGGCATTGGAGCAGTCTGGGATGAAGTCGTAGCCTATATCTATATAGATTCCTTCTGGTTATTTCGTTTAAGCATCTTTGCCAAAAAACATGTTAATTTAATGCAAGAATTAGCTGCCACAACTTATATAGAATAGAGTATATATGCTCTTGAAGATCACAAAATCCAAGGTTTTAAAAAAAAGATCTACAGATTCGAAGAAATATAGAAAATGTCAAGCACCTTCAAAAGTAGTCATAGTATTCCCAGCAACTTCAAGGCTAATTTTTTAATGCAGATGGTCAGATTTAGCCTTTGTGTGATGAATCTTCTTGAAAAGTGATCTTTTGGAGAATGTGTTTTAAAAAGTACAGAAGGATTGATCCACGTATAATATTGTTTTTTGATGAATTCTGATTCTGCTGTTAAGGTTAATCATATGAAAGCTTACTAGTCCAAAAAGTTTTATGATTCAAACAGTCTCCATTTACATATTCATATAAGTTTGCAGCTGCTTAACTAACTTTAACAATCAACAGGAGTTCAAGAAATTTTTACCGGCAATTTTAAAAAGTAGTACAAAAATTTAAATGTTATAAATTTAATGGAAACTTATGATTTGTCCTCAAGTCACATGGTTATACCACTGGACACTTTATTAAAAGAGGCAGGGTATATAACATGATGGATCATTATTCATTAGAATTTTAGAAAGTTGCATCAATTTGATTCCCAAGTCAATCTGATAGTACAGTGCAACATGATGTATTGCTCTAGATCAAACCCATAATTAGCTTAATGATACGCAGTTAACAAAATGCCTGACAAGAGCTAATCATGTCTTCTTCGTCCAATTTGAAGCTGGTCAGGGTAGTACATTTGACAAGAGTTTTAGCGCTTGCAACTCGTACAACTCTTGCATGTGAAAACATCACTCATTCCAGGTCATTACGTTTTACTGCTCACAAATTATTTTTGTTTTAGAGGAGAAATAGATTTTTTAGAAATAAGTTATTGAAATTTAGTTCAAGATGATCCCATGAAACACATAGATGTGATTAGTTTGAAAAAATTCTAATTTTAAATAGAATGAGTTCGTGATCATGCACAAGTCATGAAAGGCACAATTAGTTCATGCCTAAGGTAACCATATTTGAAACGATAAAAGGTTTTATCAATCTCTTGCAATATGCCATTTTCTTCCCGCATACATTTTTATAAATCTAAGGTTAGCTAAAAGACTTGTATAAATAATCTAAGTTGCTTCATCAGTTCATTGTTAGAAAAATCTATTAGTAGCTTATTATTACAATATTGCTTTCCAACCAGTCAATAAGAGACACTAACTAATAACATGCTTTGAGTAATATAGAAGATATACCTCATATTAATCTAAGCAAATACATAACTGTACAGACATACTACGGTTAAAAATGTAGAAGCATGCTTTGGATATTGCATAAAGAGAAAAAAAATAGAGAAATGAATCAAACAATCTTTAATTTCTAACAATCCTTAGAATTAAATACGCAATCCTTAATTTCTAAAATCATTTAATAACTCTGAGGCTGTGTTCAAATGTCCATCTTTTGAGAAAAAACAATTACAGAGAACTAAAAATATGACCGGATACGGACTTATTTCTTTTATGGAAATAGCTAGTCATCTTGTTGGAACTATGCTGACAAGTTCTGCATAAGTTTTTAATCTTGGCTTTAGTTTTCTTTAGTTGGATATCTGTCATTATTTATGATTTTGCACAAACAAGTGAGCATATGCTACAATTTTCTAATTCTGTATACAATTAAATCAGTAACTAAACAGAACCAAGAATTTCATAGCAAAAAAAACTCACATTTAGATTGTTTGTGATCTTCTGTCAGATCATTTAGATGTTTAAGTCATGTACTATATCTAGAGAATGTTTAATGAAATCAGATCTAAAAAATAGATTGCCTGTGCAGAGAAGAGGTGTTCATTTCGGCCTCGCAACCATATCCTTCATCGGAGATCAGGTATGATCTGTTCAAGATGTTATAACTTGGCTCAACAAGGCTGCTGATAAGGAAAAAAATGAAGGTGAACTAGGAACATATAACTCGGATACACTACTTGTGGAATCCAGTTACTTTGCCGGAATAGGAATAACTTTTAAGGTACTATCTGCAGTAAATGAGTTTCTTGTGCATTATCTAAGACAATTTCAGTAAAGTTGTAATTTTTGCATAATTATGATAGATTATACATATAGGACCATGTATGAGGGTAGTGGTCATAAAATAATGAATGGATTTTAATTAGTAAAGTTGTAAAATTAACAGTACAGGCATCGAACGGTATAAACAAGAATGTTGATTCATTTCGTATGCATGTGTCTTAGTTGTTATTGAAATGTTAATTGGTTATCTTTTTAGGTCCAGCATTTGTTAGATAGAAATATGTGTTGAGATATAGATAGTGATGTATAAAGCATGGATTGAAGACTGAGGAATGATAAAACTGACATTATTAAAAAAAAAAACTGTGAAAACTACAATTTTTGTGATTGTGCTGTTGAGGGAGAAATAGTTATGTATTATATCTTATTTTGCCTACTTAATTTGTTTATATTTGAGTTTGTAACATATATAAGTTCCCTGCATGATGAGGTTTGTTGTAGACAGACACTATAGATTCAGGAGCACAATATCGGTGCTTTCTAGGCTTTCATCACTAGAAGAGGTGTATAATGCACTTGATGAAGAGCATAAACAAATGTTGTTGGCATCATGCTTTGGACACCGATATGAAATTAGAGATGTCCCCGTCTGCTCACAGCTAATTGGAGCACTGTTATTGCGCAGGCTAGAGTACGGTAACGAGAATGAGTTATGGTTCGGTATTGGAAACAACAAGGTTGTTCGCTTCTCACTATATGAGTTCACTCTTGTTACGGGTTTGAACCCCAGGAACGAGTCAGAGTACAAGGACAGACTTAAAATTATAGGCAAACTTAGCTTCAAATATTTTGGGGCCAATAAAAGAGCAATAAAGTCGAAAGATCTGTGCAATGCATTCACATCAGAGACAAATGATATGCGGGACAAGTACAAGCTGGGATTAACACTAATATATGAGATGGTGCTACGGTACAAAGAGCGAAGAACTGCTATAGACCCTCTCATATTGGATATTGTCGATGATCTTACCTTGTTTAATGTATATCCATGGGGCGGAAAATCGTATGAGTTAACGCTACATACGTATATAAGAGACTAGAAGACTGAGGCACCCAAGATTGTACATGAAAAAGATTTACACAAGTACTCTGCTTGGGGTTTTCTACAACAATCCAGGTATATGGAGGCGTCATTTATCTGCGTAAACACATTTATTCATTTAACTGTTGCATTCAAACTACAGGGTATACAATTTATCAATTCTCCAGAGGTTGTTTCTTTTATAGAGTGTGTAGGTAGTTATGTTCATCAGTGAATATTTTATGGTTATGGTCTTTGACAGAAAATTGTCATATTGCAAAAGGCATAGGCTTTTGAAGCAATCCTAGCTGTAGCATAGAATATGGTAAAAGATTTAACGATCACCTTCCTAGGATAAAGCTTTCGTGGCCTGAAGGCAATACAGTTGGAGACTATTTGGATAGAGCAGATGTAATTTTTTGTTTTGATGTTTTTAACTTCTCATTGGTTTTATAAATAAGCGTGTAATGTCCTTTAATATATTTAACTGTCAGGTTGGAGATGTTCAGCGAACATTAGTGGCAAGTGCTACTGAAGAAGCTTTAGAGTATTGGCAGGCTCTGCCGTGTACATTGAGAGGAGATGATCTAAGTCCAAAAGGTCTTATAGATTCTGACTACGCAAGTGACCGACAAGACCTCGTCGAACCACAAATCAGCCATAAAGATTGAGACGCCCCTTTGCAGCCCGACATCGAGGTAAGTATCTACGTATGTAGTTATTTTCTATTTCGTTTGAGGCTTCTATTAACCAAAAAAGGGGCCCCTGTTAACAAAAAGGATAATGTTATTCTTTCTAATTAAGTTACTTATTTGGTGACTTAGTAGGGGTGTGCGTGTCTTTTTACCATGTATTTCAATTAAATGTAAGGGTGTTTTTGCCGATGTATTAAATAGTTATTTAATAGCAAGTAATCGAGCAAGTGATTCGACAAGGGAATGTAGCATAACCCTAACAAAAAGGGGCCTCTGTTAACCAAAAATAGGCATATGTTAACAAAAATGAGGCCTCTGTTAAATAGTGCCTTTGTTAACAAAAAAATTGGCCTCTGTTAAAAGATGCCTTTATTAACAAAAAAGGGTCCCTCTTGACAAAAAGGGACCTCTGTTTACAAAAAGATCCCTTTGTTAACATGTGGCTTTCCTAACAAACAATGGTCTCTGTTAAAAAAAAAAAAAAAGAGGCATCTATTAACATAAAGGGGCCTCTGTTACTTAAAAATGACTTCTATTAACAGAGGTATCGGTTAACAGAGGCCTCTTTTTGTTAACAGAGGTCTTTTTTTAACAGAGACCATTTCTGTTAACAAAGACCCCTTCTAACAGAGGGCATATTTTGTTAATAGAGACTCATTTTTATTAACAGATGTATCTTTAACAGAGGCTCCTTTTGTTAACAGAGGCTTCTTTTGTTAACAGAGGCCCCTTTTTGTTAACAGAGATATCTTTAACATAGGCCAATTTTCCTTTGTTAACAGATGCATATTTGTCTGTTATATTGACGTATGTCTCATGTCAAAAGAGATGACTTTTTCAACAGAGACCATTTTTTAACAGACAAAATCACCTCTATTATGCAAAGTGGTTACAATACGTTAACAAAAACCTCTTCCATGATGCATCAGGTTCCAGCCCAGAAGAAATGTGGTAAGAGGCCATCTGTGCATGCAAGGAAAGTAGCTCATGCTAAACAAAAACAGTGTCATCCCAGTACTTTGCAATCTCAGATAACATGGCCTTCCATTAGAGGCACTGACTATAGCCTTAAGAGGCTAACAAAAATGGTAAAAGATATGAGAAAATAAATGAGGGACAACTTTGCTACCATCATGGCACTGCTACAACCCGCGCACCAGTCCGCTACAAATGATGACATACATGATGGAGCAAACCACGGGTTTGCTGATATGCACTAGGGGTTGAGTAATCAGGGCCCGACAAACAGTGTTGGGCATGTTGATTTGGGGATGGGGGCACATGGTTCGACTAAGGAGCATGCAGATGCACTGGAGGAGAATGAGCAAGAGAGATCTGTAAGGTCTGTTCAAGATAAGGCCGAAGCAGATACGAACCATATTGAGGTCGATTTGTGGGACAAGGGAGGAAGAGAAACAGGGCCAATTGAGGAGGGAGATATTGGGGCCGACTTCGGAAACGTCATTGACAGGGTTGTCCGTTCAGTGGCGCCCGGAGACATTGATTTGCGAATGACAGATGTTGTTCTATCTAGGGAGCTGGAGGACTATCTCCAAGCAAATACAGCTACACCAATGGCTTCTGAGCCGTACACTGCTGCTGAGTAGGTGGTGACAGCACAACAAATACCAGATGGGACACAATCAAGAGGAGATTTGGGGGTTAGTCGCGTTTACAAGCATAAGAGGGTTAGTGGTACATCAAAATCTTCTGACCTTCACGGTAATGGAAGCCGTAGTGAGACAGAGACAGCCGAAGAGGTAGGAATGTACAAACCGACACCGTCGTTCGGGCACCGGATGACGTGAGGGACACGGCTAGAGTGGACATAGATGCACTAGATGTTCCACAACATTTGGACGATCAGGAATCAACTGAGCAATTGGTACATAAAGGCACAAGTGTGAGGGGAGGTTTGAACCTAAACGGTTTGTGAAACTGTCACAGCTGGTAAGAACTCCGTACACTATTGGTCAGAAGAAGCGAAAATTTGTGGACAGCGCAAAATTTGACCACTTCTTGACTGTTGACACCTATCAGTATTTGCAATTTAGAAAGTGGTTCATAGAACTCGGCCCAAGGTAAAGTTAAAATTTAACTATGCCTTTGTACATAATATACTGCCAACACACAACAGAACTGTTTAGTTCAAGTTTTATTTCAATTTATTACATGCCTTGTTGTGATATCTTATTAAGATCCATTATCACTTTAGAGTTGTACATCTGTTGCACATCACACCCTGAAAAATGCAAAGAGTTGATTTGAAGACCTTTTGTTCTCAGGCCGATGGCTAGATACCGTTGTAAGTGATTATTTATCTCATGTATATACGATGTCCGTATAAGGTTACAATTTTCTTTTTTGTGCATGTGTGTTATGGCAATGATGTTATTGTACTTCGATTTCTTTGTCATCATACATCATGTTGACCTGGCGATGCACTTGGTTTGACTAAGAGGCCTCTGTTTGCCAAAAAAGAGGCATCTGTTTGCCCAAAAAGAGGAATCTATTAGTACAAAAGGGGCCTCTGTTAACACAAAAGGGTCATCTGTCAACACAAAAAAGAGCCCCTATTGAGAAAAAGGGGCATCTGTTAATAAAACTGAGACTCCTATGTTAAAATGAGACATCTATTTACTTAAAAAGAGGCTCTGTTTGTCAAAAAAGATGCCTCTATTTGCCCAAAAATGGGTATCTATTAACACAAAGAGGGGCCTCTGTCAACACAAAAGGGGCCTCTATTAATAAAAGTGAGATGCCTCTGTTAAAATGAGGCATCTGTTTATTTAAAAAGAGGCCTCTGTTAACACAAAAGTGGGCCTCTGTTAAGAAATAGGGGCCTATGTTAATAAAAGTGAAATGCCTCTGTTAAAATGAGGCATTTGTTTACGGAAAAAGAGGCATCTGTTTACTTAAAAAGAGGCCTTTATTTGCCCAAAAAAGGCCTCTCTTAAAATATAGCCTCTGTTTACGGAAAAAGAGGCCCCCGTTACTTAAAAAGAGGCATCTATTTGCCCAAAAAGAGGCCTATGTTAAAATATGGCCTCTGTTTACGGAAAAAGATGCCTCTGTTTACCCAAAAAGAGGCCTCTATTTGTGAGAACTTGTCAACAAGATCTCTCTATTGCCCAAAAAGCATGAGACGCTTGGTGATTCCGAATAAGATCGATGCATAATATTGAAGTTAACAATGCAGCTATTTTGTGCCATGCCTCGTAAGCATTGTAGATACGCATCTTTGATGATAGAATTGTCTATGCTGGCATTTGGGGTATCTTATTACGCTCTGTAGTGACTATGGCTAAGATCTGGACAAGGTATCTACTACGCTCTTCATTCAAGCTAGAAATTGCCGTGCCACCAGTCTAGTATCCAAGCGATCCCATACCCTTAGCGTTTCGAATCGAGATTGATGATCGTTTGGCTGTGACAAGCATGTTGATCGTCACACAATAGCGTAATAACATACGTCAATACCAGCAGATGATACACTAGTCAAAGCCAACGATCATCAATCTCGATCTGAAATGCTAAGGGTATGGGATCGCTCGGATACTAGATTGGAGGCAATGCAATTTCTAGCTTGAATGACGAGCATAGTAGATACCTTGTCTAGATCTTAGCCATAGTCACTACAAAGCGTAATAAGATACCCCAAATGCCAGTATAGACAACTCTATCATCAAATATGCGTATCTACGATGCTTACGAGGCATGGCACAAAAGAGCCATTTTAACTTCAACATTATGCATCAATTTTATTCGGAATCACCAAGCATCCCATGTATTTTCAGCAATGGAGATATATTTTTGACAAGTTCTCACAAACAGAGGCATCTTTTTAGGCAAATAGATGCATCTTTTTAGGCAAATAGACGCCTCTTTTTAAGTAGACAGAGGCTGTATTTTAACAGAGGCTTCTTTTTGGGTGAACAGAGACCTCTTTTTAAGTAGACATAGGCCTCTTTTTCCTTAGACAGAGGACTCATTTTAACAGAGGCATCTCACTTTTATTAACAGAAGCCCCGATTTCTTAACAGAGGCCTCTTTTGTATTAACGGAGGCCCCTTTTGTGTTAATAGAGGCTTCTTTTTAAGTAAAAAGAGGCCTCTTTTTCGTAAACAAAGGCTTTATTTTAACAGATGCCTCTTTTAATAGAGGCATCTCACTTTTATTAAAAGAGGCCCCTTTTCTTAATAAAGGCCCTTTTGTGTTAATAGAGACCCCTTTTTTGGCGAATAGAGGCCTTTTTTGGGCAAACAGAGGCCTCTTTTTCAGTAAATAGATGCCTCATTTTAACATAGGCATCTCACTTTTATTAACAGAGGCCCTCTTTCTTAACAGAGGCCCTTTTGTGTAAACAGAGTCCTCTTTTGTGTTAATAGATGCCTCTTTTTAAGTAAACAGGGGCCTTTTTTTCGTAAACAGAGGCCTTATTTTAACATAGGCCTCTTTTTGGGCAAACAGAGACCTCTTTTCAAGTAAACAAAGGCCTTATTTTAATAGAGGTGTCTCACTTTTATTATCGAGGTCTTATTTTCTTAACAGAAGCCCCTTTTGTGTTAACAGATGCATCATTTAACAGAGACCCCTTTTCTGTTAACAGTGACCCCTTTTTGTTAACAAAGTACTCTTTTTTGTTAACAGAGGCCCCTTCTTGTTAACAGAGGTCCCTTTTACGTTAACAGATGCCCTTTTTTGGTTAACAGAGGCCATATTCTATGTTAACAAAGGCCCCTTTTGTCAACTAAACACTTTTCTGTATGCTAAACACAATACATCATTTACAATTATCAATGCTCATGAAAGCAATCTTTGCATTACAATTGAGTTCATCTGGTACATTCGAAATACGAAGTACATAAATCTGTACATGTCTTTTTTTATACCGGTCAGCTGCCTGTTCGGTTATCACAATGTGGTAACTGTGAAGTATATTTTAGCTTGTTGTGTCCAACTTCTCCACATCTGCCGCACTTTTGCCTTTTGCGAAACTCTCTAGTTGATAGTATTCTTGTTTCTCTCCTACGGCCACGCCTTGATGTATATAATGGTAGTAGAACAATCATAGACTTCACACTTTCAGGGACCTCCCACTCAGCTTCATTGGGCATTAGGACAACAGATTCTTCATATGCTGCCCTCTAATAGTCAGCTTTATAGTATGGTGAGCTCAGCAAGTACGGTGAATATCCTACCTCCTTCACTGCCGCAGTTACATGCGCACAAGGGAACTGATCTAATTGAAACCGTCTACAGGTATAAGTATCATCACGCAAACTAATAGTGTGACTCATTGCTACATCGCTCACCTCATACCGAAACTCATCCACTGCACTCGCTATAAATTTCTTAGACTTGTTATAATTTTGTCGATATTTTTCCTCCATCTTAGGCGTTAAAATGCTTGTGTATTGCTGTGAAACCCCACGCCTCTCATGAAACCACCTCTGCAATATCTTCCTAATACTTTCAAACAGTGACAAATATTTGGAAAGTCTCGATCTTTCTTAAGCAATGCATTCAATGGCTCTACATTATTGGTTGTTATGATGTTGTAACAGTTTCCTTCAAAGTGTGACCTTGCCCAAAGTTCAGGGATCGAATTTCTCCATTACACCCCGATCTTTGGATCCAAGGTATCAATATCATGTAGGTACTTATCGAACTCTTCAGTGGTGTATGCCCCCGCTGTTTTTACAAATAATGGCACAATTTGTTTCAACTTCTTTAGATCTGAAGCATTAGCCCTTAGGTTCCCCCGTATGTGATAGATGCAATGACAATGATATGCATTTTCATACACAGCTTCAATACCAGCTTTTATACTTGAGTGGCGATCAAACATCATGACAAGCTCTGGAGTATCTCCCATCATTTGTTTTAGGTTTGAGAAAAACCAAGGCCACGAAGTATTGTTCTCCCTATCAACTATGCCCCACGCAAGCGGGTAAATCTGGATGTTTGCATGTTGACATGTAGCAACAATCATCGTGCCTCCATATTTTGCTTTTAAAAAAGTTCCATCGACACATATTACAGGCCGCATCATTTGATAACCTCGAATGCAAGGTCCAAGTGCCATAAACATGTATAAGAAGCGGTTCTCACCATCTGCCTCAATGGAGAATACTGTTCCTGGATTTGTTCTCATCAAGTTATGTCCATATGCAGCCAATTTTGTGTAGTTATCCTTTGGTGAACCTAGGAGACCTTCTAATGCACACTCTATTGCCTTCCCTCCAGTTTGATAGCTTAATTTAACCCCAAACTCCTGTCGAACATCATTAATGACATCAGTAGCCCTGTATACTATTTTGGTATTCCGAAACTTTGGGGTAATGTATGTTCCAACAACCTAGGATTTTGCTTGTCTATGGCCATTGTTATGAATGCCTATAGAACATGTATGCTCGCGTAAGTACTTACAAACTTTGAAATAGTCACATGATCCGACCTTCGTAGCCCGCAAACGCCACTTGCAATTTTCATCTACGCAAATTAAGGTATACACACTCTTAAATTTGAAATTGTGTCGCATTGCAAGAATATATATTGCTGTCTTTAGATCCTTTTTCGTGTTAAATACCTGGTCAAATCTCAAGCCTTCCTCTTCAGGAATAGTGTGTGAAGTATGAGATGAGGAAGCCAATTGCTCATTATTAGCACACATAGTTTGCTCTCGATCATCTCACATCTTTTGTCTATGTGTTGGGCACACCACTGTTACAGGCTCATTTACATTCTCTGGATGAATATCAACGTCATTATGACACTCTATCTCCACACCGTCCCAAAAACCATCTCTGTAATATTCAACTTCATTTCTATCATTTGTTTCAAAGTCAGACCGAGAAGGACCTCATTCATATGCATTTTCACCTGTATCAGTAGGTGCCATGGGTTGTGTCCCAACTGGATCACATTGTGTTTCAACGTAGGGCTCAACGTGACCTTTAGGAACTAGTGTCACACACAGAGGAATATAATTACCATACTTAACAATAGATAAAAACCATTGCACTTCATTGTCTGAGTTGGTTATGACTGGAAAAGAGAATGTTGGATCACTCCCAGGGCAAAAAAAACACAACTCAATTTTTGGTAACGTCAAATCAACGCTAAGAAAATGTTGCACATTGCCAATTAATTCTGTAAACAAAATTTGTGTGGATATAGGAAGCCTATTCAGAACTCTTCCATACCTTTCGTCCCATTTCCAACTCCATCTTTCTTCACTATCACTTAATCACTCTCCGCAAGAAACCTTAATCTATATCGTTGAATCCATATCTAAAATTAAATGACAATGCATATTGTTAGATACATATTTTAAAGCTCATAAAATATCATTGCATATATCTATTTAGTTTAACCAAATATAGTTAATAAAGGGTTGTTGAAAAAGTCATCTCTTTTGACATGAGACATATGTCAATATAACAGAAAAAGGATGCTTCTGTTAAAAAAAATTGACCTCAACGGGGCTCTGTTAACAAAATGAGGCCTCTGTTAACAAAAAAAAAAGGGGGCCTCTATTAAAAAAAAGGGCCTCTGTTGACATAGAAGAGGAAAGGCCCAAACCCAATCCTAGGGAACAATAAAGCTTCATAGGGTCTTTCTGTCCAGGTGCAGGTAGTCCGCATCTTCACAGACATGTCCATTTCACCGAGCCTCTCTCCAAGACAGTGCCCTCTATTAACAAGAAAGGGCCTCTGTTAATGTAGAAGGGGGTCTCTGGTAACAGCAAGGGACCTCTGTTAAACGATATCTCTGTTAACACAAGAACGAGCCTCTGTTAATAAAAGTGAGATGTCTCTGTTAAAATGAGTCATCTATTTACGAAAAAAGAGGTCTCTATTAACAAAAAAAAGGACTCTGTTAACAAAAAGAGGCCTCTGTTAAAAATTGCTTCTATTAACAAAGAAAGGCCTCTGTAAAATGGTAACTCTGTTAAGAAAAAGGAGCCCCTGTTAACAAAAAAAAGAGGCTCTGTTAATAAAAAATTGCCTCTGTTAAAAGAGGCCTCTGCTAAAAACGCATCTACTCTCTGTTTAAAAGTTGCCTCTATTAAAAAGGAGGTATCTGTTAAAGACAGAGATATCTGTTGAAGTGTCTGACAGAGACTATATAACATTACAGAGTATATATACAGTGACTTATTGAACAATTTAATTAGATACAATCATTTCAGGAATTTTTCACGAAACAAAGTGGATTTTTAATAGCATTGCTAAAATATTTTGGAATAAATTTTGAATTTTACAGACATTAACTCACCTATGCAATGTTTATATCTTATTGGGTTTCTTTCCCTCTTAGATAGATCAAGATGAGTAGAACACATATGAAAGAAGTAGGGAGATACAAAGAGGAGAGGGTCACTGACAATAGAAAGGAGGAAAATCAAAGAAGAATCAGCTGTAGCAATTGAACAAGAAACAAAAGCGTCAGATTGTTCAGAGTTTCAGATTCCATTTTCCAACTATAATGGGTAACAAAGACATTTCATATTAAAGTTTAGAGAGCATAATAGACTTGTAAATCATAAGGCCATAAAAGAAAATGATAAATTATAAAAGAATACTAAAACTTTGATTGGGCCTTTTTATAAAATCTCCCAAAAATCTACCGTGAAACTGAGTAGTGATTAGGATGTCATTGAAAAAAATTACTAATATTTATTTTATTTTATTTTATTCTAAAGAAAGGACACATTAGTGGTCTGGGCCTCAAGGCCCATTACCAATGTCGTAGTTCCTTTCCTGTTCTTACAATCGTGGCAGCCAGCTCTCTGGGTGGAAGTCCCCAGTTTGCCTCCACCGCCGCCGCAATTGCCGTTGCGTACGCTCCACTACCACCGACGGCCTCCGTAGCGCTACCTTTATCTCTTTAAGAAACTGTGCAACACCGGCAACATAAGTTAACAAAACGCACCTTATGTTTTAGCTGCGACTTTCAAGAACTAACAACCGATTCTGTATTCTTTGAACTATAGAAATTTTTTTTTCTTTCCCATTCGTCTCGTGACCCAGGTTTCAGAAAAATACAATGGGTTCTTCTAATATCAGTGACATTTTAACTTCCTTTAGTCCAGCTCTAGACTTCTTTGCTGTCAGCCCTGGTGATGGTCGAATAAAGGTACTTCCTTTTTAATCATTGGTTACATGATTTTTTGGAAGCTAAAGAATTGAATTCATAATCAAAATTTAAGCTATTTTCTATAAGTTCATAATAACATGTAAACACTTCAGGACTATAGTCTATATAGGTATATAGGTATGTATGTACTTGTATTGCCATTATGCTTTTGTCTCTTCTCTGTTGTACAAATAGAATTATGAGTAATTGGAACTTGGAACTTGATGGGTTCTTTATGTATTGTTTGCAATGTGTAATTTTTCAGATATGGGACACTGTGAAGGGTCAGGTCCAAATGGAATTTTCTGATTTTGCCTCAAAAGAAAATACAGGTATACTCGGGAAACAAGAAGGACACCTGTCAATGGATTATACATGCATGAAGTGGTTATCAGTGGATATAAAGGTTTGCTTTTAGTATTCACAGAGCTGATGTATTTCATAAGCTTTACTTTGTTGCCTAATTCAGTTATGCCTGCTGCATGTGCTGAATAATATATTGGTATCCAGAAAAAAAGGAAGCTTGGAACTTCTCTCCTGGTGTTGGGTACTGGTGGTGGCGACGTTCTGGCCTTGGATGTATCTTCTGGTCAGTTGAAATGGAGGGTTAATGACTGCCATCCTGGGTGCGTTCTTTTTCTGAAAATTTGCTAACTTGCATTCTCTTATACCCCAAAAGAACAGATATCTTGCATGTTTATTTAGTTTTCATCTAATCTAGCATATCAAATCTCTATTTGAGTTAGGGCTTTGGATAATGATTCATCTGATTATCTCTTACCAGTGTTTTTATCTTTTGATCAAATATTTGAGTCATTGAGTGCATGAGTCACTGTCAGACCTTTATATTCTTTTTGTTCGTTTGACCTTTTTCGGTCTCGCTTTGCCTCCGCTGTAGTATTGTTTTCATGGTTTATTGGAAAAGAAAGGGGCTGTCTAAGTTTTTGAAACGCTATACATCTTAATAGAATAGGATGTGGCGTATTCAACTTATACTTGGAAAGATACTCCCGTGATTGTTGATTTAGTTTGCTTCTCCTATGGAAACTTTATGCATTGTGTCCAGATGGCTGCTTATATATGTGGGGTGTATCAAGATGCACACTGAGTTTCGGTCTCGAGAGAGAAGGAAGGGGGGGTGATCATGGTTCTGTGTTTCATATGATTATGATAATATTTTTTTTTTTTTTGGAAGTTCAAGTGAAATAAAAACAAACTAGTTTAAGTTATTGTACAGATTAAATATGTGCAGAAGGGAAAATACAGAGTCTATGTTTGGGTTCTCTAATCATTTTTTATGATTAAAACCATGACATTATGCAGGGGCGTTAGTGCAATTTCATTTCCTGCTCATGGCCTTTGCATTTACACTGCTGGTGCTGATGGGATGGTATGTGAACTTGATTCAATGTCAGGAAACTTACTGCAGAAGTTCAGTGCTTCTTCTAGCAAAGCAATATCTTCTGTTTCTGTTTCACAAGGTACATATCTGCCTTATGACTTTGTTTCTGATGGACTAAAATTTGTCATTACACGGTTATGCATTTTAGCAATATTTTCAGTAATCTCATGGCCAACCCTCTGAATGATTATAATGAAACTGGGTATGCATTTCACATAGATATAACAATTTGTGCACAGAAATTGAAGCAATTACCGAGAACTTTGTGCTTCATTTGCAATTACACAACAATATATGTGATTACTATTCATTAACTCTGTCTAAAGCAAAAGCAGTATCATTTCTTGTCCAAAAGAAATGCTGTTTTGATGATCAGTTCTGTTGGAACTAAAGATTATTTTTTGAAAACTTTAGCTAATTGAATTTGATGTAGATGACATACAGCATGTTTGTTATGGCAAAGAATTAATCAAAAGTGAGGCATCAAGTTTTGTCAGTATATAGTATTTGGATCTTAAAGAATTGGAGTATTTGGTATGAAGGATATCTTTGGCTGGGGTTATTTTGAAAATGAACCATATAATAGCTTTGGTTCATCAATGAAATTTATCTTTTACATATATTTTTTCTTTGTTTTTCTTCCTCCTTTCGTTGTGCTAACAGCAGACATTCCATAATGTGTCTTCAGTGAAATTGACATAATTCACTGACTCTCGTGATATATGTTAGGCCCAGCTATGCAGCTACTCAAAGTTTTTCCTTCTTTGAGAGTGTGCAGATTCTTAGATTAGCCTACAATAACCACTAACCAATGGAATCTTTGTTTAGTTCTCTATCTTCCCAATTTTAGCATACAGCTTGCTTCTTATGCGGTATATTATAGTCTCCTGCTAGCATAAATCAGTAGCATTGAAGTGGTGTATCTTTTGGTGACTTCCCTATTGATTCCTCATGAATGTACCATTGCATTATTTTAGAAAAGTCCAAAAGACATAAATAGTCGTTTTAAATTCCTTTTTTTTTGGGTTGAAGATAGCTTGTTGCTTTTGCTTATGTCAAGTCTAGCAAGCGAAATAATAGGGGTCCCTAGAGGGAGGTTTTTGCAGTGATAGTAATGCTTCTTTAATCTTTATTGGAGGGATTGTTACCAATACCAGATTCTAGTTATCTGCTGCCACCTTCTTGTACTACCATTTATGTGTTACAGTATGGGAATCAAAACTGGAACTGATTTTTTTTTTTAAACTGTTGGTGGGCAATCCTTCAAATCAGATGGAAAATTGATAGCATCTGCAGCGGGCCAATTAAAGATTTTCAATGCCTCAAATCACAAAAAAATGCAGAGGTTTTCAGGCCATCCCGTAAGATTTTTCAGCTTCCTTTCCTTTATGATTCTTGCACACACACCCTGTATATATTTCTCTGATCTTTTTTATTTTATTTTTTTATATATATAATTAAACAGAGAAGGTGACTGTTTTCCACCTTTTCATTTCACCAGTAACTCGTTAAGTGTTTCTATTGGTT
Source organism: Nyctanthes arbor-tristis (assembly GCA_963692815.1). Classification (NCBI taxonomy): domain Eukaryota; kingdom Viridiplantae; phylum Streptophyta; class Magnoliopsida; order Lamiales; family Oleaceae; genus Nyctanthes; species Nyctanthes arbor-tristis. Next base: position 65,431 of record CAVNYN010269164.1, read on the forward strand.
ACTAGGGGCCTGTTAGATGCATGATTTTCTCTGAAGATGGAAAGTATGTGCTTTCTTCTGCCGTGGGTGAAAGGTATGTTGCAGTCTGGAGAATTGATGGTAGCAAAAATAAATCGGCATGTGCATTTCTTGCAATGGACCACCCAGCTGTCTTTTTGGATAGCAGATGTATTAACAGAACTGATGCAGACAACGGAGGTCTATGTGTTTTGGGTATATCAGAAGTGGGTATCTGTTATTTCTGGCATGGGAAGACAATCGACGAGTTACGCAATTCCAAACCAACAAAGATCAGCATATCTGATGATGATGGAGCTCTAAAGAAACACAGGGGAGCCGTTCCTAATGTATTTGCTGCAAATCTACAAACAGTTACCGAGCCTGCTTGCGGTCATGTGTTTCTTGCCTATGGCTTGCTAATAAAACCATTATTCGAGAAAGTTATGGTGCACTCTGGAACAGATTTAAAATTAAGTAGTTCAGATGATGCAATCCTTCTACCCATCAGTCAATCCCACAAACCAAAGAAAACATCCAAAATGCAGAATCAAGGTTAGGCGGTCTTCTCCTACTTATTCTCATATTTCTGCTGTCCTTTTGTAGCCAAACATGCTCTTACATGGTTTGAATGATATGACACAGTAGGATTATAAGCTAAGCAATTTTTTTTTTAGGGGAGAATTGCGTACTGCTGCTAAGAAATTGAAATGTTGATCATTATAATTCCAGTTGTATATCGTGTACTGAATGTGTGCTTATTAGTTCCTTTCAGTTCCGTCTTTCAGTAAGACAAAACAATCAGATGGTTAAAAACAGTTTCCTGGGTCCAGCTGTCACTAAAGTTCAAGATAACCGTAAAAGTATTTATGATTTAGAGCGGTTTGGGAGAGATATTTAAAAATCATTCCCCCCCCCTCCCAAGCTCATTTTCAACACCATTCTTTAAAAAACATTTTTCTTCTTCTTTTCTTTTTGTTATTTATTTATTTTTTTATGCAATCCTTTGATTTATTGTTCATTTTTTAACTATATATTCTCCAAAAGAATCATTTTTTCCAACAAGCATCTCTCTCAAACAAACTCTTAGCATCTGTAGAAATTTTTTCAATTCAATCTTTGATGTTAGCTTTTCATAATTTTTTTTTTTTTTAATTTGACTATGTGCATCTACTCTATGAAAACCTTTCCTTCTATTTCTAGAGTATCAAGCTCTTGACTTGTATTTGTTGTGATATTTTATGATGACAAGCAGTTACTGCCCTGGATCGTGCGAACGTGGAGGGTGCATTGCTCCCTAAGCCCAAAGGTTTGGATTTTATTGATGGAAAGAGTGGAGCTAAATCTGTGACAAACAAAGGTGCTTAAAAATTCAACCTTTTCCATGATGTTTCTTCATTTTATTATGGCTCAATGTACCTTTTACTTTAGACTAATTAGTTTCTCTGTCAACTTCCTGAATGCTGAAATTTTCTTACATTCTTAATAAGTTGATTCATAAGCTAAGATATAACTGGAAAGAATTGCTGGGCATTAGTTCTCTTCTCTCTGTCCTCATAGTATTAGTAGGGAATTTTCAATAATGGATCCAAGTCTAGTCACAATAGCTTCAAGTTTTCTTCCGTTGAAGTCCCTTGGAGCTTTTTGGTTTTACTTGTTTGCATAAACATATATCAACAAGTTGATAGGTTTTTCTTTCTACTGAATGATTTCCATTCAATTATTTGTAAAGAAATGATTACTTGTTAATTTTTCATGCATTTTTCGCACCGCAAAATAAGGTAAATGTATAGGTTCACTTTTTGTTATATATCTTGAAAAATGTACAAATTCATCTTGCAGTACTCTCAGCAAGGATCTTATGTTTGTATTTTAATTCTATTTCAAAATAGAAATGGATCTATGAGAGTTGTAGAATTCCATGGTGCTATTGGAACCCATGAAATTTGGACATAAATAGTTTGACCAATTTCTATTTAAAAATAGAAATAACATGGGCTAACTACCCAGACGTCTGCCTTCTATAGTTTTCATATTTGGGAAAATTGCTGTTAGAGTTGGTTGCATAATTGATCCTTTTCCCCTTTTTTCCCTCGCATTGATGTAGTTTACTTTTTACAGATGTTGCAGATAAAGTCGGTGTGGATGCTGGAAAACTATGCATGGAGGACCATCTGAGATCTTTAGGGATACTTGGTAATATTGATTCCACACTTGGCTCGATTTTGGATTCAAAAATGCTGAAGGGTATTAATCTTGAAGCTAGTATGCCATTAAAGAAGGTTTGTCTTTCGTTTACTTATTTCGGTTTTTATCTGCTATTTACAACATACAATTTCTCATTGTCTGCATACATTATTTTAGGTAAAGGCAGCAATATCATCCATGGAACCTGGTGATGCTTTCAACTTGCTAAAGATCTTGGTGGATCTCTGGGTATCCAGGTTCGCAACTATAAAAAAGTTAACTGTGTGCCAGCAGTAGACAGAAAAAGGGTTCTCTAGCTGGGAATGTAAAATGATTGTCGATTTCCGTGCAAAAGATTTAGTATTGACTTGACTTTGTAAATTATCCTTGCTTTTATCCAAGGTATATGCTTTTGCCTGTTTATACACGTTCATTTTCTGCTGAAAATTTCCTTGGCCAGATCTCGCAGCGGGAAGCTTGTTCTTCCATGGATAAGTTGTACATTGATGTATCATGGCAGTTATGTTAAATCTCAGGAACCGAAACTTCTAGAATCCTTGTATGAGGTATAACTTGCACAAATTGTTTTCTACTTGTTCCTCAGTCTTCCATTCCGTTTTCCTTTGCTCTTGTAAGTTCAATGTACCATATTTATCTGGTACCTCACTTTTTCATTTTTTGATTCTGTATTTAGTTTTTGGTCCTTCCTGTAAAATCTCGCCTGCTTATTATCTGGTATTTCTTCTTCAGCTTACAACATCAAAAGGTGCAGCTGCGAACTCTTTATTCCAGTTGTCTGGTCGTTTGCAACTCATATCAGCACAGGTGAATTCTTTTTTAATCCTTCTCAGAGTGCGGGTTCTTTCGTGATACTCCACATGATCTGACAGAACAAGTTTTTCTTTTGAAACAGATTGACAAGGCAACAAACAACACAAGCCAGGTCGCGATTCACGATAAACAGATAGAAGAAAGCGAAGATGAAGATGTTGAAGAAGTTTTTTATGGCATCGATGATGATTCTCAAACAAGTAGTGACGGTGACAATTAGGTTTTCCATGCGTTATAAGCATTTCATTGCTCGATCTGTCTAGCATTGTTTAATGTTGGTGCTCTTTGGGCAAAAATTTTGTTTTCTAGTAGATGCGGAGGAATGGAAAATTAATATCAAGGGAAATGAGTTTTTCAAGGATTAATAGTATATTTGTTGTACTGGAAGATAGGAAATTTTTTCCTTTGGAAAATGGATATACAAAGTGTCCAATTGTTGTTCTCTCTCATAATGGTACGAAATCTACGTGGCATGCATCTATTCAACCACACAGAATGAGAGGTGCTTGAAAATTTTTGCACACCGATTTAGTTTTACTTGGAATTAGAACAAGGAGAGAAATTCATGGCCAAGACCAACGAGAAAAACTCGCAATTTTGTTCATTTGACAATTGTTTATAAATGGTTTCAATTATAATGAGTGAAGTGTCAACAACATAGATAAATAAGATAATCAATTAGAAATGGTTTAAGTCTTAGAAGACATGGGCGTTAGAACAAGGTTAATGTAGGAGGAAAAGCTAAGGGGAAAAAAGTAGGCAAAAAATACCTATTTTCAAATAATAGGTAAGGGAAAAATTGGACAAGTGTTGTAATTTAATTGATTCAAGCATGTATTTGTGAAACAAGAAAGGGAGGTGCTAATGGGTAAATAAAGGGCTAAATTTAGCTCCACATTTATCCATTTCCACCAAAAAAAAAAAAAAAAGATTTTTCACCTCAATTGTTACACACTATTTGAGTTTGTAGTCTCTTGCTCAGTTGCTCTTATATAGCCAGACTGTACAGGGTCAAGCATCCAATCCTACTAGTGAAAAAGTGTTTAAAATTCAAAATATCTGATGATGTATTATTGAAAATAACATTTTAAGAAATGCTTAAGGTGAGAATTTGATCATCACTTGCATACAAGTGTTTAAAATTTGAGATGGCTAGTACTGTAAGACTAAAAATGACAATGTGAGAAATGTCCATTATGGGCATTTGATTATTTTCTTTCGTATATAAATACCTAAAAATATAGGACACTTAGCACAATGTTATTGAAATTGACAACTTAAAGATAAAATAGGGAGTTTACCTTATTTTATAAAAGATTTTATGACTTCTTTACAAGTGGAAGACTTGTAAGAATTGTCCAACGTGGACATTTGATTGTTTCTCATACATACAAAGATACCAAAAAATAAATAAATAAATAATGAAGAAGAAAAAGAAACCTAACTATAACGGAACAAGCACAACCTCTTTGTTAATATTATAGACTTCAGTTTTTCTTAAACATATCAGTTTGTCCAATCACACAGGGAAATTTTAGAATCAAATTAAAAAAATCCAAGCCACCTTACTCTAACATATTAAAAAAAAAGAAGAGGCATTGACCATAATTCCTGTTGTATATTCAGGGAATGAAATGTGATACTTTGGCAATGATTTGGTCAAAATTCACACCTTTTACAACCTCGTTAAAACTTCAAGAAAAAGGAAAAAGAATTGAATTTCTGCAAAATCCATTGGCATGACTTCAGGTATCCATCACAGATTGAAGATAACATAATTTTATGAAATGAAATTCTTAAGAATACAAATGAAAATGTAATTCATTAAAATAAGACACCTAATATCAATATGAAGTTATAAAATATATTGAAATTCAAATTTTTGGACACCATGGAATCAAAAGTTGCTTTTAATTCGAAAGGATATCTTTGGTTGGTAGTTGACTAGTTAGTACGCGTTGTGGTAGGTACACTAGAACCTCCACTTGACAAACACTACAATTTGCTGATTAAAAAATAAATAAATATCAGATTATGACATTAAATATTAATTATTATGATGGCTCAAGTCAAATTCCTTCTTGATCTTAACTTTTACATGTAAAGTGTTCATTGGATTAAATAAAAACACAGTCTTCTTTGTTTTTTTATTGAATAATTTTAATTGGACAAAGTTAGTGACAAAAGGTTTGACAAAGTTGACATGTGACTTGTGTGATTGTTATTGATGTAAAAGTGATGTGATGTGTTGAAAAATAAGATCGTATCATGTGTCAATTTTATTAAATTTTTTATAAATTATTTTGTCTATGTAACATAACTCTTTTTTATTACAAGGCGGGCAAAGGGGAGGGGGATTCGAACCCGGTAAGCGGTAAGCCTTTTTCCATTGGGCTACCCCTTGATCTCATTAAATAAAAACACATTTGATCCTTCTTATTTTAGAATTCTTATAAAAAATCATTTTTCTTTTCAAATTTCAACCACATATCTATATATATTAATCAACAGTTTATCTGACTCAATTTAATTATGGGCTCAATTAAAAATGATTTTCTCGCTCATTGTCTGGCTCTTCTAAAAAACCAATTGATGATGTCGTTATTCTATTATTATTATTATACTTTTCTTTATTATCATATTTTTCCTTTTAATCAATTTATTTTTATTTTGAAACTCTATCTACATATTAATTTCATATTTTTATCTCAAAACCCTATCTACATATTACATTTAATATTTTTATCTTTGTATTCTATCTGTATATTAATTTAATATTTTTAATTCAAAACTCTATCTACATATTACATTTTAATCAATTTTACTAAGTCCGATTGTATAATTTCATATTTTATGTACTCCTAATATATTATATTTTACTTTTTCAGTATAATATGTTCATGAAACGCACGAGTGTTAAACATAGTAGTCTCTAAATATACAGGTATGAAACTAATATATATTATACTATAAGGTTTTATTGCCTTTAAAGGAAATAAAAAATAAGAATTAATAAAAAAATTATTGGTTCATTTATTATAATTTTTCTTATTGTTATATTTTTCCTTTTAATCAATTAATTTAATATTTTTATTTTGAGACTCTATCTATATATTAATTTAATATTCTTATTTAATAATTCTATCTACACATCAATTTTATTATGTCTGATTGTATAATTTCATATTTTTTGTTCTACTAATATATTATATTTTACTTTCTCAACATAATATGTCCATAAAACACACAAATGTTAAACGTAGTAGTCCATAAATATACGAGTACAAAACTAATATAGATTATACTATTAGGTTTTCTTGTCTTTAAAGGAAATAAAAAATAAGAATTAATAAAAAAAATTATTGGTTCATTTATTATATTTTTTCTTATTGTTATACTTTTCCTTTTAATCATTTAATTTAATATTTATATTTTGAAACTCTATCTATATATTAAATTTTAGTTAGATATATCTCACATTTGCCTAATGAGTTTGAATTACATGAAAATATGTAATATATCAATCTTGATTTCAATATTACTTTTCTTATTATTATACTTTTCCTTTTAATTATTTAATTTAATACTTTTATTTTGGGACTCTATCTATATATTATATTTTCATTAGATATATCTCATATTTGTCTAATGAATTTTAATTTTACTTTTTTAATTATGTAATTTTATCATTTTATATTCTTGTACTCCATTATATTTTATTTTATCAGCATAATATGTCTGTGGAACGCACAGGTGTGAAGCATATTATGTCTGTGAAACGCATGAGTGTGAAACTAATATATAATATTATTGAATTTTATTGTCTTTAAAGGAAATAAAAAATAGGGATTAATAAAAAAAATTATTGGTTCAATTATTATACTTTTCCTTTTAACCATTTAATTTAATATTTTTATTTTGAGACTCTATCTACATATTACATTTTGATTAGATATATCTTATATTTGCCTAATAGATTTTAGTTACATGAAAATAGATAATATATCAATCGAGATTTCAATATTATTATTATATTTTTTGTTATTTTATATTTTTCTTCTTAATCATTTAATTTAATATTTTTATTTTGGGATTCTATCTACGTATTACATTTATGCATGTTGTGTTATTAAGTTTTTTAATGACATTAAGTTTGACAAGCACAATTATATTATATTTTATGTATGAAATTTCTTTAGAATTCTACCCGTACAATGCACGGGTGAAAATCTAGTTCTTCATAAAAAAATGGTCATCTTAGGTTCCCCAAAAAAAAAAAGTCCTCCTTTTCCTGAAAGAATTTCTAACAAGGCCTTAAAAATGTGGTTTGTGAAATTGGATTGAATCAAACCGATCAAATCAACCAGAAAGCACGAGCTAGTTTGATTAAAAATTTTAAAATTAGATTAAGAAAGATTAATTGGACCAATCAGTTTAACTACACATTTCTGATTTCCATTTAATATCCACTATATATTTCAACTCATTAGAATGCATAATGAGGATCAAACATCCTATGCCTAATTGTCTATTTCAATAGGTAATTTGTACCTAGAGCATAGATTCAAACCAATATAGCAATATTCCTACTCAACAATATATATATATATATATATATATAAATTGCTACCGGTAGCACTGGTCAGTTGCCTCGAAATGTTTAATCAGTTCTTAGTTTTGGGCAATTACTTGATGACTATCCTATTAAACAACCTAACCCTGAACTGGAACTTAGTTCTACTATTTCTTTGTTAGACCCGCTCGTCAAATGGAGATTGTGTTTGGCAATTTGGTTTATAAACTATTTTGTTTATAAACCGTCATGTGGCATTATTTTATTGGTTTTACTTTTTTTAAAAAGTCAAAAAGTAAAAGTCAAGCCGTAGTTTTTGACTTTTTATAGAAAACAACTATAAAATGATGACACGTAGTTGTTTATAAATCAAATTATAAACAACTATTTTACCAAACACATTCTGAGTGATATTATTAGAAAGCAAATATTTTTAAGCACCTCTTAGAGGTGCTATTAAGGCACCTCTCGTCCATGTTATTGTATGGTGCACGTCACGTGAATCTAAAAGTTCACATAGTGTGCATTTATATACTCGCATAAGACATGAGTGTTTTATTAGCAATTCTAATATGTGTTTACTGTACCAGAAAGTTAAAAATAAGGATCCGTTCGACATTGATTATAAACCAAATGGTTTATAATACATTTTGAATTTTAAATTCTTGAGAGACTTGTCAAATTCTCTCATTGACACATCACCTCCAAAATATATCAATTAACAACTTTTTAAAATTTAACTAATCAAATTAAGTCACATGTCTTCAAAATTTAAATTTCAAAATATATTATAAACCAATTTAATTATAAACGATACCAAACAGAAAAATTTTAAAGAGAGCTAACATCTCCCTTATAAAGTGAAAAAGTGCCACATGACCCCCTTTTATTAGGAGTCCCTTAATCTCCCAATAACAATGGGTCATGTGACACTTTTTCACAAGAAATTAACTCTCTATAGTCGAACCGATAAACGTAGCCCTTTTATAAATTTGAAAACCACTTATGAGAGCTAGATTTCTCTGGAAGGTGGTACACAGTACTAAAGCTGTACCTTCACTCTCAACCTACACACCGCGTCTCACAGCCCCACTCGTATCTCTCTCTCTCTCTCTCCCCAAATGATTTTTCAGTTTACTTCCTTGAAGTACTCAAATCAGTAAATTTCACTCTTCAATTAAAACCCTAAATAGACCGAAATTCTACACAGAATTCGAATCCTACTCTGGGATAATAAGCTTATATAGAGATACATTTCTTAGTAGAATTTTGTTGGGTTTTCTTTATTTGAGTAGAAAAATGACCGGACGGAGGAGAGCAGCAGAGGAAAGGTTGTACTACTGTCCACCGGCAATGAGAAGGCACAATCAGCAGCTCCGGCAGTCAAAATCAAAATCAAAATCATCCTCAATACCCGAGAAGAAAGAAGTCAGGTCGGGCTTAGACGCCGGAGCTGCTCAGTCACAAACCAACTTGGATCGGTTCTTGGAGCACACTACCCCTTCTGTTGTTGCACAGCGTTTCCCTAAGGTAAAATGTCAAAGTTTAATTAAGCAAAAATGTTTTGAAAAGATGCGAAATTTAATTTTGCTTCTTATTTGGGCGGTTGGGTGTTTAATATAGGCGTTTAATCTTTAATCTGCACTTGTATTTTGATCTGTAGTCAATTAATTATTAATCAACAACCAGGAGGAAAGAATTTAAAGTTGAAATCTTTTCTCTTTATATATGGTATGGGCATTAATTTGGAAAGAAAAATTGGAAGATGTTTGCTTTGTGGCATTTTATTTAGACTTTAGATTAATAAAATAACTATGTTTTTCACTTTCTTTCTTTCTTTTTTTTTTTTTTTTTTGTTGAAGGAAGTAATAAATAATTATGTTAAGCTTCTTAAAATGGATTTTCTTCATTCAGTGAATGAAAGAGTGAGTTTCATTAGGTTTTTAATTGTTTTGTTCCTCCATAAATTGAAAGGATGCTTATAAAATTTAGCTTTAAATTTCCAATGCTGATTTAGGGGTATCCCTGAACTGATTCTTTTTGTGTCTATATACAAACAAGTTTTTTGCTGCTGAGATTGCATTCCAAATTTTCTACTAATGACAGACAAGTTTTTTGCTGCTGAGATTGAATTCCAATTTCTTTTGGTGAGGTTTGGCACCATTTGGAATAGAAGTTGTGACCAACACAGCTTCTTCATAGTTCATGAGTTCATAGTCTAACTTGCTGATATAAGATTCTCCTTTCAGGCTACTAAATCAGATTTGAGTAAAATAAAGAATGTGTTACATTTAATTTACTTAAATTGCTTCATTTATAAGTGGACAACTGGACATGTGATAATAAGTGGAACTGTCATGTGTGTAATGACTCTTTAGAAATTTTAGTAACAGTTTATGCGTAGTTCTGTTTGCTTAGTGCTAAAACGAGACATATTTTCTGATTTTCCTCTACTTTTTGATCTTTTGCTCTACTTTTTGATCTTTTGCCTACCTCTTTTATTATTTTTTTTTTCCCTGCATTTCCTGTGTGGATTCAATCTGGGATGAATTTTTTCCCTGTGCTTGAGGAACAAATACCATGACGACTTACAACATTGTCAAGTGTGAAACTGTTTAGATAGAATAACTAAATTGAGGTGATTGGACAGTATGACAGTGTTGCCCTAGAGCGCAATTGTGTGAAGATTGATCTGTTTAGATTTATTTACGTAGTGTACTTGCCTAAAGGCTAGAACTTAATTTGATTTATATTTTCATAGTATATTGATTTAAGACACTAAGTCGAATATATTTATTATATGATTCTATACCTATCCTATGTGTTCTTAACTTGATTCATTTTGGATATCTGCAGATAAGTGTGAGTGGATGGAGAAATAGAGATATTGACCTCCACCCATACTTCATACTTGGTGATCTTTGGGACTCTTTTAGGGAGTGGAGTGTATATGGAGTCGGAGTTCCACTCGTCCTGAATGGCAATGATTCTATTGTCCAATACTATGTGCCATACTTGTCCGCTATGCAACTATATGTGGATCCATCAAGCTCTTTGGTAGAGCTAAGGTGAGCTTCTTCTTTGGTTCTTGCTTACTGAAATTTTATTGCCTTGTAGATTGCTTGTACTAGGTAGTGATCCTAATGAAATTATGATGATGCTTGAAATTTTGAGGGATTACTTGTTAAAGACGTGTGTTTGGTTTTGGTTCACAACCTTTAATTTGCATGCTCTTCTATGGCAGGAAACCTAGAGAAGAGAGTGATTCAGATTCATCAGGGGAGACAATCAGCGATGACAGCAGTGAAAGCCAAGGATACAAAAGAAACGAGGCTCTTATGGAATTTTCAGTGGATGAAAGTGATATTAGCAGCCCTCGTGGTCGTCTTATTTTTGAGCACTTGGAGCGGGATCTCCCTTTCTTCCGTGAACCATTAGCTGATAAGGCAAGTGCTTCATCTCCTAATACATTGTATCTAGATCTTGATTTTCCTTTTTGTCGATGCAAAACCCTTGTGTTTTCTTGAATTGAGTAGGTATCTGTCCTTGCATCTCGCTTTCCCGAATTGAGAACATACAGAAGCTGTGATTTAACTCTCACAAGTTGGATTTCTATTGCTTGGTAAGCTTTTCTTGCCAACAAGCAGTAATTGTATAGAATGGAACTAAACTGTTAATCTCAGGTAACTGAAACTAGATGACAAGTCTGATCATGTAGGTACCCCATCTACAGGATACCTATGGGGTCGACTCTGGAAAATGTCGATGCCTGCTTTCTGACTTTCCATTCCCTTGCCACACCTGTTAAGAGTGAGTCACTTTCTTCCCCATTTTTGCTTCTCAACCTGCAAAGAGGTGATTGTGTATGTGTCAAGTCATCAAAGCATTCGTGATCTATCGGTAGAATAATACAATTTCCTTGCTAGATGCAGGAACCAATCTACCCCAATTCCATGTTTCTCCATTTAGTGAAAGATCTCATGATGAGGGCATCTCCTCAAAGCTCTCACTTCCAACATTTGGACTTGCTTCATATAAGTTTAAAGTCTCTGACTGGAATATTGATGGAGTCGATGAATGCCAAAAGTTTAGTTCTCTCTTGCAAGGTGCTGAGAACTGGCTTAAGCTATTGAAAGTTGATCACCCTGACTATAGTTTTTTCGTGTCCCATAATTCTTGCTGGATGTAGATATTGGAACTTACATACAACTCTTCTCCAATAAACTGGAGTTGGTGCTTCCCCCTAAAAGATTATGGGAATTTGAAGCATGGAGTTGAGAGATGACGGACAGCAAAGGTATATGGCAATCGGAAAACTCCATAGAATGCCAGAAATTGTGCAGGTTTTTGACTTAAGAGGCTTGACTTTCAAATCGAGTTGACGTTACTTGAGGTGTGGGATAATGATGAATAATGGATTGTGTATATGATTGAGTGTCGTCAAGCTTTTTATAATATATAGTTTATAGGGTAATATTACTTTTGTGCAATGTAGGTTTTGATGCAAATAAAAATTGTGAATGGCTTTAAAGAATTGTGTTTGTGTATACTAAATAAAAAGCTTTAAGTTATGGCGGCATTAAGTCCCAAGCTTCAGCATGTCTTTGCTACAGTGATGCATTTTTCTCAATTCAACACATAAAATGTGAATATGATTGTGTTAATATCCATGCCATCTTTATATTATCTCTCTATCGAAGTGGGTGGTTAATATCTTTATTTATGAGGGTTTAGAGTTTTGTTGTAGAATGTTTTATCCTAAATTAAAAGTTGGTTGATAAACTTTCATATGTAGTTCTAAATTAAAAAAAAAAAGAAAAAAAAAAACAAATGGTTTTATCCTAAATTAAAAGTTGGTTGATAAACTTTCATATGTAGTTCTAAATTAAAAAAAAGAAAAAAAAAACAAATTTTTATCTCTTAATAATCATTCTTTATATTTTCATCAAATCAATTTTTAAAATCTAGAGATCTACTTGAAACTCCTAAAGCTAGCTCTTAATTCTTTTCCTGTAGTTTTCTTAAATTGCCCAAAAAATCGGTAACATTATTTAATATAATGATTTCTTTACTACACAAATTTTAAATTTTAAAAATGCAAAAGCGAGATTCATAATTTTAAATTGACTTCCTTAAAAAAAATTATTATTAGTACAATTATTATTATTAGCTTATATTCTAATTTCACCTCCTTTCAAAAAAATATATATATATATATATTCTAATTTTACCTATTTAACTTTTTAATCCAAATATCGCTCACATAATCCAATAAGGGGTGAAAATGATCTCCTACCATATGGCAGGACAATCTTACTAAGCGTATAGCATGAAATAAGGAGTACAATAAGGGATGCTTTTACTACTAGGACAAACCTTCTTAGTCTACCTAGTTAACTTTAGGTACTTCTAGTTGTTTAGAATAATTGTCCAAAATGAATTGTCATATTTGTTGTATTACATTACGTGAAAAGAAAACGCTTACTTCCATTATCGTGATCATGCCAAGTTATTCTGGCTATTTTTTGAACGTGTGGCATGGTTAATTTAACTTTACCATTACTTCATTGTCATCGCACTTTTCAAAAATTTATTAAATTTCTTTATTAGAATTTTAGAATATATAATAGCAGCTATAAATAAAGCTTATTACCTCCACATTGAGGAAAAAATTTTAGTTACTTTAAGAGATCCTATTATGATACTCTAGGCTAATGAAGAACGTATATGTGGGTTTTTTAGCTTCATTTTTTGGACCCTAAAACCCGTGTATGGATTACTGATTATTTAGAATACCTTATTAAGGTATTTTTCCCACATTGGACTATATTTTGCATCTAATTTCTCTTTCGTGTCGCCCATGCAATAAGAGTGATGCTATTTAGCACCACTGATACTTGGTACCATATTAATGTGACATTAAATGATAAGTTGATTTAAATGGGTAATTTATATATTCATTTGATTTCACTTATCATTCAATGTCACATTAAATGCCACCTAAACTGGTGTCAAAAACCACTGGTATTACATAGCATTATTCATGCAATAATAAGCATTTTTTTAAGCCTAATTAAATATTCATAATTTTTTTTAGGGAGAAAATATTCGTAACTGAATATTAATATATTTCATTTTCTGCAAACGAAAGAAAGCACGCTGCGTTAGGAAGCGTCTAAGAGCCAATGTTCTAGACTAACTTCCTGAGATAGCCTATAAACCCGCTGATTACCAAGATAAATTTGGTAAAACCCTACCTACGCAGGTTGCATAGAGATTCCATTTGCTAATATTTGAATTATTATTATTATTATTTTGGAAAGGAATATTTTAATTAAATTAGATAAATGATCGTAGTTATTTAATAATTAGTAAGAATAGTTGTTCTTGTACTAGTGCCACTGGAAGAAATGAACACCGTGGAACAAGAAACAGATGCACAACTGAGGATCGCCAATGCTGCAGTGAATAGCAAGCACCAACTAGATAACCATTATAGAACATCTCATTATGAATAAACATGTTTCACATACAATAATAGGCCCTAAGATAGTATTTCCTCTTTCTTCCATGCTAGGCCGCCACATCTAGAAAGTTATTAAGGATGCATAAAGTTTTCCAATTCATAAGTTGTCTTCAAGAAAAGTAGAAAGAACAAGTCCTTGCACAAATTCACATTTTCGAGCCTTCTCCTCTTGGTCCTTGACGGACAGTGGTGGCTGCTGTACATTTCTGTTGCTGAAAATACGAACATAAGTTGGTTATCATCCCAAGTTCTTCAAATCAATATAAGATCCCTACAGCTTATTACTAGAATGGTAACGTAATCATGCCAGAAACATCTTGGGGCCAGAAGAAATTGAGCTGAGCTATTGATTGCACACGTGGGATAAAATAAAATGTATGTGCACATCGTAATTATTGCAGTAAGATTACATAAAACCTGTTCAAGGCTCAAAGATCATAACAGGAAAAACAAAGATTCTTCTCAGGAAATACATAATAATATGGAACAATAGTTACAGAGACAGAAAGTATAAACCAACAATCAGAAAACAAAAAATGATTTTTCCTTATTGAGAACATTTAAATAAGAAATAGAGAAAAGAAGGGTTGCATGCATTTGCTCAAATGCGCAAATTTGGGCTCAACAAACAATCTTGTCCACTGTCCAGCAACAATAGGTTCAAATTCATGATTTCAGGTCAAACAAAAAATCTGAGGTTTTGCCAACGTCAGACTGTTCATTGTCATTCGCAGATCATATCCAAGCCCCAAAAAAAAATAAATACCATTTGCAGCGTAACCCATGATTTCCCTTGTGAGCTGATAGTGTATCTTTATTGCTTAACCTCTTACATCAATTTCTTGAAAGAATAAATGCCATTTATCACCACCGGTGATGGTCACCATCATTAGGTGAACTTAAATGACAAGTCCAATTAACTAAATCATGAACTTCTGATCACCTACACCTAGTATGTAGTGTAGAAACTACCCACTGCTGATTAAATGATGGCTGAATCTACCCAAGTGGGCATCGTAAAAAAAATTTCCGCACAACAGGTAGATGATCATTCCTCGTTAAATCTACTTAATTGGGCTTATCAACAGCAATACGTTCAATACTATAAAACTGAAGTACAAATTTTTATGAGTCACCTCACCTTTCCACTAAATCGTCACCCGAGGATTTTGGCTTTGGGAGAGCCTCAGTTGAAGAAAGAGGTTGAACTTCAAGGGGTTCATCAACCACAGGTGGACTGTATATGAAGGAGGATAACAATGAATCAGGTTCAGTGTTGGAGGACAAGTATGAAGATCCTCCAAAGAGAGAATGCAGATTTCCTTCTCGTGACTCTTTCCTTAACATAGAGAGTGTAGAATTAGATCCACCCCTTCGGGTTCTCCTCCTCCGCTGCACGTATTCTCTAGTTAAGAGAAACTAAAGATCCATGAAAATAATAAATTAAGATAGTGCAAAACTGAAGAGACATCGATTAGATTGCAGCTAAAACCAAGACCAATCTCAAAAGGATATTTTTAGAAGACTTCCGTGCTGCACGGTTATGTGGCCAACCAAATTTGTCCCCACCCTTTTTGCACAAACAGGGCATACCTGCATATAGACATACCATCTCTCAATCAGATCAGTAACTGGTAAGAGATACTTCAACATATCGCGAGGGAGGGAAGCAGAAAGGATAAAAGGGCAAATAAACTATTTCCAATGATTTTACTTATAACTTCAATCTTCATTTTCTAAAACACAAAATTCTTAAAAAAAAATTGAAATAAATACACAACAAGAAGAAGATGCTAGCATTTTTTCAAAAAACAACGAACAAGGTTGTATATCAATTCCTCTAGGACGAAAACAGAGTAGGATCTGTACATAGCAACGTAAAGAATTACACTAACTTGAGATGGGAAGACTTATTATGCAAACTTTCACATGGTCCATGGCTTTTTCAATGAAGCAGCATATGGTGAAAAAATAGAATAAAAAAACTAGCAGGATGAGGATATCGATGTCAAGTAGCCTCACTAAAGATTAGTGCATAGACTAATCAATATAATATCAAGCAGGAGAGCTAGTGAATGGGTCACATGTCCTCTCACTCTCATGTATTATGTTTGTGTCCGTGTTGACCTCTGCATGAACTGCAGGAATATTATGATACATTAAATGTGAAATGATGATCACATAGTGCAATATGCATAGAAGGTTATGGCAAAGTCATAATTGGCAGAAACATCAGCGTATCTCAGTACAGATCTGTTTATCAGAACTGAAATCAATCCATTCCACTTATATTATAAACCAAATCTCCTCTATTTGCTTTTAGATCAACCAGTAAGAAATGGGTACCCCAATATAAACCACCAGACATACAACTGCACTAACACTAACATAATCGAAGTAGGATGGAGAAAATGAATACCCCATTCTTAGCTTCAATGGCATGCTCGTCATCAATATGACAGCAGAGACCAACAATATCAAAATTGTCGCCGCAAAATGGACAGAGAAACTCAGGCCTCATCTCTTCTTCCTTTTCATACTCCTCTCCGTGATATGGGTCTGTATTACAATGAAAATGCACAATCAACAAAAACCATATTTATACATAACATTATCACGAAAACTCCTCTCCATTTCTGTAACAAAAGATATTAAAAATTGAGATAGTATTTATGATTCAGCAAAACAAGAAGCTCTATTTATTGTTCAAGTTCACTGCAACATCAAACAGGAGGCAAACAAATAAAGATGAGAAAAGCACTGGCAATCTCTTGCTCCTAATCATTCAATAACAGAAAACCTAATGCGTACTTCTCCATTTTCTGTAAAAGAAAATAAATTTCCAATTTTGAAAAGTCGGAATTCTCAAATTTCCCTTCTATTTCCAAACTATCTCACAAGAAGCCTATATCATCCTTGGAACTTGAACAAACATACTCCAAATCTCATTGAAAAAGGGGAAAATTTCAGCTTTAAAACACAAGCTTAACCATCCAAAAATTTTCATCTCACAAGACCGACAAGCAGCAAAAACTAAGGAAAAATAAAGAAAAAATTGCATCTGTATTATTCTTTTACAGAAAAGGCAACCTTTCATCATTCAGTAAAAAGAAACGAACTACGGAGCCAATAAAACCCAATTTTCTTATGATTTCTCGCACAAGGGAGAAAAACAGGGGATAACACGGAAATCTATCGTAATTACACAAACCTGATCGAGATTGATAGCGCCTGTAAGAAGAAGAAGACATTGAAACACGAGCCCACGAGTCCATTTTCTGAAAATATTCCACTTTTTGATCCCCAAAGTTCCTTCAATAATCTCACTCCAAATCCTCCAAAACTTACACGTCCAGATACTCTCTTACACACACAACTGTGAATATAAATGCTCGAGAGAGGACAGGAAATTTCGTAGAAATGGAGAGGGTTTGGGTTTGGGTTTGGGTTTGGGGGTGGGGTGGGGGTAGAGGAGAAGAAGGGCACCCAGCTAAATTTCCTATGTACTGAGATAAACAATTGTAACGCTGGTTTGTGTATATGGGCGTGAATTTCAGTGCAATTACGAAAGTACCATTACCTGCCGTCTTAGTCGCGGCAAAATGAGGTACCACTTGCGATGTATAGCGTACTGTAATGCGATGCAGCAAAAGTCGAAAACGAATAAATGGTAATATGATTCGAGGTCTAGGACATTTATGAGATGCGGAGCATGTACTAATCGTAATCGAATTCACACGACACAACTCACGTTATAATTCATCCATTCATCTCTTTTTAGCTCCTATTTTTCAGATCAACCTCGTATTAACTACACTGTCTTTACCTACTTTATAGCATGATTCTAACTTTTAGGTAATCTTTAAATAAATGATACTAGTATCTTTTAATCTAAATTGAAATCTATCATTACTCGAATTCATAATTCACCGTATTCATATATCCTTTTGAGTCTTCTAATGTTTAAGTTATACTTACACGTTAATCTTATAATGGAAATGCTACAATTTCAACTTAATAAAAACTTCATATTTGCCATCAACCAATACGAAATATCACAATCATCACAATTTTTTCCAAAATGTTTAGCTCACAAAACAAGGCGAAACCAATCTAAATCTCCAAGAACCAGTTCTAGAATCCATCTCAAGCCTAGGAATAGCAATTTTACACTCAAAATTCGAGATTCACGGGTACCCACCCTGTTAAGCGTTGGGACGGATATGGGGTGAAATTCTCTACCCCGAACTCTTACCGGGTCAAGGACAGGTATTGGTCACTCCAACCCGATACTTGATAGCAAAATTGGTATAGGAGAAGAGCTCATGAGAGTTCAAAAAAGTTTAATCAATATGTCTCGACCACTTTGCCCAGTGTTTTTTTATATTAAATTTTTAATTAACTTACTACATAATTCAAAATTTAAGTTTCTTTAAAATAACATTAAAATTAATGTGTCATAGTTAAATGTTTGAATTTTGACGTGTGGTTGAATGACATTAATAACTTAGACTTGATGTATGATATTTTAGATAGTTTTTCATGTAGTTTTTAATTTTTTTTTTTAAATTTTATATTTTCTTAACGGGATGGATAATGAGTTTTTTTCCATACCCGCCTCAAACCTACCTCGCTCCGTACCCGATTGAATCGGGTAAGTTAGGGGGTTTTCTTAATGGGTCTGGGGCGGAGGCGGGCATACCAGCCCTGAACCCACTTCATTGCCATTCCTACTCAACCCACTCTTTCAGGTCCATTTTGATTTCAAACATACTTTCTCAATTGTTTGTGAAAAAAAAACTATAGTATTCTAATTCTAATAATGCTAAAGATACGGTACTACTAGCAAATCAAGAATCTATAAGCGTATTTAATATTTTTAATTTAACAATAAATTAGGTCTTATAAATCTAAATATTAGCTCTTAATTTTGTTAATATGGAAGAGTATGAAGTACCATGCATATGTTTGGAAGATTCTGTGAAGCCGATATAACTTACGGAGATGGAAACACTTAAGTGCACCTAACTAAGAATTTCTGGGGGTGGAGAGGTGGAGATGGAATATATTTGGTAACACTTGCCTTCACAATGAATTCAAAACTAGGTAGGCACATTTGGTATATCAAACATTAAAATAATTTGTGTTCATGAATGTTTGGTTTAAAGTATAAATATCTTTGACGTTGAAACTCAAATCAATTGTCACATCAATGTACTCGTAAACAAATAATATAGATGAGTATTTTAGCTCAATTTTAAAGAAAAAAGCGAAAGAACTAATTTCAGTAAGGGTTAATTACACCTAACGTCTCTAACTTTTCAACTTTTTTATCGATTACGTCTAATCTTTAATTTTCCGTTTTTACATCCCTAACTTTTAATGAAATCTCATTCTTCGTCCCTAAAAATAGAAAACATTCATTTCGTCCGTCAACAGCGAGGTATTTTAGGTAAAATAAAAAATAAACGGTTGCCCTCACCCCAAAAACCAAGCTTGGTGGGAGGGGGACTCCCCCAAGCTGGCTGTCATTCCTGGCAACTTGGTCTTTGGGGTGGGGAGGGGGAAGTCCCCCTCCCACTATTTTTTAAATTTTTTAATTAAAATATGTTAAAATATTTGTTTTTTATTTTATCTAAAATATCTCTGCTGTTAACAGATGAAATGGACGTTCTCCGTCTTTAAGGACAAAAAATAGGATTTCACTAAAGGTTATAAACGAAAAATTAAATGTTAGGGACGTAATCGATAAAAAGTTGAAAGGCTGGAGAATTTAAGTGTAATTAACCCTTTCAGTAATAATCTCTCGTCAAACGGGATTATCTTATCATATACACACATAACAAGAGATTATTGAGACAATTGTGTAGATCTCCCACACACGGGAAGTTAATAATGTGTAGGTTTCTCTAATAACTTCTTGTTATGTGTGAGTATTGTGGGATAATTTCGTCATACATCTGACGGGAGATCATTTTTTAAACTAATTCCCATGAATTAAAAATGAAATTGTGAAAAATTATGATTATCAATTCATTCCATTAACCACGTATTATGGTTATGTTTATTTAATTAAGTATTGAGGTAATATTAGCCAGGCTTTTTATATAATTAGATCTGATTTTAAAGTTTAGAATCAGATCTAATTATGCTGTCGCATGGACAAATTCATGCTCTTCCGATCTCGTAATGACTGTGCTGCCATGCCCGGCCCTATGGTGGAGCCGCACAGCCTAATGCGGCCACACAATTATCTTGTGCGGGCACACATCGCCGGCACAACTAGAAGGTGAGGCCGCACTAGGCTGTATGGCTCCATCAGACAGACCATGTGGCTTGGTGTGGCCGAACACATCATTACGTGTGGTCGTATAGATCTGTCTATACAACCGCATGACCAAATTTGATTCTAAACATTCTATAGAAAATTCAAATATTAATAGTAATTAAATAATTTTCTGTGCTAAGTTCTGAAAGCATTACAAAGTGCAGCTAGGAATGGCAATGGGACGGGTATTACCCGACACCCGACAGTACCCGCCGCGAATGAGGCGGGTAATACCCGCCCAATTAAGTATCGGGGCGAGTACGGGGCGAAAAATTTCGCCCTGAAATCTTATCGGGGCGGGGACGGGTTTTGGTCGCCCCTCCCCGCCCAGCCTCGATACCCGGTTTTTTTGTTGAAAAAATATTTTGTTCTCTATGAAATTTCGAAGCTAGATACCAAAGATGAAATTGACATGATATTTAGGATGGCTTTTCATATAGTTTTAATTTCATTTTTTTTATATTTTTTTAATTATTTCTTAACGGGGTGAGTAACGGGTATTTTTTTTATACCCGCCCGTTTGTCATTCCTAAGTGCAGCAGTATATATACGTCACAGGACTTCAGTGATTGGTTAATGGGGATGATAGGCATGTGGGGAGCGATGTCGCACTGGTAAGAATATTACGCAAGCATTATAGATTCTCCGTTTGACATTTTGCGCAAGTCGGTTTGGCAACCGATTAGAATGCTACACCATCACGCACACAAATTATACTGATATTATAATAATATCAGATGTACGGTGTTAACTTATTTTGATTGATTTTACATTTCAAG